>CANXYI010497322.1:0-13275 GCA_948208565.1 Hura crepitans
GGTATATTTGAGTTTACAATTGGTTACAAACACTTTAACTTCCTCAAAAAAGGGTTCTACAAGCTATTATTCTCCCCTGATTAAGAGCAGACAGCAATGTTTATGTCATTAGAAGGGATATGGCTATTAGCTTTATTCGAACATAACTAATTAACCAATATATTAAGGATGCATGCACACCAATCAATACTATTGGATTTACAATTTTTCACTTTCAATACATCCATTCAGATTATTTATTTTGTTTAACATACCAAATTATATGTACGCTTTTATCTCATTAAATAAATGAAAAAACATAAACAAATAGTTATCTATTAATTTTTTTATCCCATAAATGAGTCTGATTGAATGAATTTCGATTGGATTATATAAATTATATATAATTTATGTATAAGTTATATTTTTATGAGCTATAAATAAATTAAATTATATAATTTAAATGAACCGTTATAATACAAATTGTAAATGTATTGAGTTATACAATTTTTTTTATTAAAATGAAATAAACATGCATGTAAAATTTAAAAAAAAAATATTCACATTATAAAAAAAATTACAAAATCAAAAATTTTATAAAGAAATCAAACCAAATTGAGTTAACTTATAGATTAAACGGGTCAAATTGTAAATATGTTATTTTTAAATTAAATTGAATTGAAATTATTTAATTCATGGATAAAGTGTGTGTATATATATCGGGTCCTTATATTATTTTTTTTTCACAAAATTAAATTGATTGATTTTTAAATTATCAAATTAAATTTTAATTTTATACTTTTTGAATATCAATATATTTTAATAACTTGATAACATATACAAATTAAAAAAAATAATCTTTTCTTAAAAATTATGAAAATTAATTATTATTATTATTAAAAATTAAAATTGACAAAAAAAATAATAAGAAAAATAAAGATAAAAAGAAAAAGATGAAATATCACTAGAAGAAAAGTTGATATAAATTGAATGAAAATTGGCTAGTGATAAGCAACGGAAAACGGTTGAATAAGCACTTGTTTGCCTTGCTCGACTAGCCCATAATTTTTTTAAAGTTTGGACAAGCCATTCATTACTCGAATTTGACTCAATCCATCCTTATTATTATTATTTTTTTATTTTACTTAATTTTTAATGTGGTTTTATATCATCTTTTTCATAATCTATTATCTACCTTTGTAATTTTTTTATTCAATGTTATATTTATTTTTATATATAATTATTTTTATATAATATATTAGATAATTTTAAATTTTAATGACTTATTTTTATAATTTTATAATTTTTTTATTAATTTTTAGATACTCGGTGGCTTGATCTAGTATGGTTTGCAAACTAATTTTTTTTATCATATCCATCCAAACCCACTCAATGAATAAATGAACTTTATATATAAAAGAAACACAACATTGATAGATTTAGTTTTTTCAAAAAAAATAATTTAATCCTAATAATTGAAATAATTACGAATATTTTAAACAAAAAGGTTATTTAAGTTGTTACGTGACTTAATCCATTCAGGTCAATTCATTCGGGTTCGTTTCGAGTCTAATCCTAAATTTTTTAGGTCGAATCTAAGTCATGCATCTTTTCTCAAGGTGGGTTTCGAATTAAGATCATAAATTAATAAGTCTAATTAAATATAGTGATTAAACAAAAATAATTTTTTAATTGCTCATATAATCATCAAAATTATCCTATATACTGCATCATTTTTATTTTTATAATTTTAAAAATATGAGAAAATATAAAAAAGAGTTTGATAATTGAATAAATAAAAATAAAAAAATTTCACATTTACTTCAATAAATTCAATAAATAAATATCAAGGATCTAATTTAAATTAGTTATTGTACACTGATTGCAATTTTGAGAGCTCAATAGTTCTTTAGACTTATTATCAGTACTGAATGCTATGATAGTGGGAAAAGTTAGAGAACAAGTTAGAAAAAAAAAAATCATTTAATAAGTGTAGCCTTTCGTTAAAAAAAAAAAAAAGTAGTTCTTCTTTGAGGAAGAATAAGAGTACGATTTTTTTTTGTTTTTTTTTTTTAACATTTGAGCTACTAAGTGTTGGCAAATAAATGGGCTTTTTGTAAGTTCAAATTGAATTATTCATTTTTACCCATAAAAATAAACCTTGTAAGTAAAAACATTTTGAAGTTTTAAGGCACGTTTCAATTTACTTTTATCAAACTAAATTTCTACTTAAAAATAAAAACGTTTTCATTTTTATAAAATATAAAAATCGTAAAAAAAAATTATATATTTTGAAGCGAATTTTTGACAACTACAATATCATTGTTATAGTATTATATTGATCAGATTATTTAAAATGTTTAATTATATGGTATAATTTAAAATCATTTAAGTTATAAAATTAGTATATTTTAAATTAATTAGTTAGATTATGATTGAATTATGGATTATATATTTATTCTTATATATATAATGATTATCTATTAAAAATATTATTTAAAAATTATCACATATTATCACTTTTCTTCTCTTTCTTTTTTTCAATACTTTGATTCTTTCTTTTTTTCATCTTCTCATTTTTTTTATAAAAAAATTCCATAATAGTTCAAATAAAAATACAATAAATCAAATGTTAACGATAAAATAGATGTAAAAGTTTAAATTTATATATATAACTTGTGAATTATAAAGTAAAGTACTGAAATAAAATTATTAAAAAGATATTATTATAGTCAATTTTATATTTATAAATGTGCATTAAATACTTCTTTAATAAAAATGAGAATTAAATATTTTATGTAATTATTAATCTTGTTAAATTCAGACTTTTAATTTTTTCTTTGTAATATATTGAATTTAATATGATTTATATAAAAATTTTACAAGAAAATTCATATTAATTAATTTATAAATCAAATATTCAAGAAAACTTTTTACATTATGTGGCTTATAATTATTGTTATCATGGTAAAATTTTTTATATTATGCATTTTTTTTATTTTGAATTTTGAAAAATCACAACATTAAATTAGCAATGATTTGTGATTATTTTAAAAATTTTCATAATTTTTTTACTTTTAAATTTTTTATTTTCAATTTTAATAAGTTTAAAATAGTTTTAATTATTTATAATTGTTTGAAAAAATTTGAATTTTAATATGTGTTCTAAAAAATATAAAACCATTTAAATTATTTATTATAATTTTTTAAATATGTTATATAAATAAGTAATAAAATGATACTTTAATTTATTTTATTATAATAAAATAAATTAAATGGAAGAAAAGAGAAATGAGATCAAAGATGAGAAATAAGAGATTGGAGAGAGAGGAAAAAATAAAAGTATAATTAATTTATTGATAGTGATGAGTATATATAATATTGCGATATTAAAAATAAAAACTAATGAAATCTTAAATATTTTTTTACAAAATATTATACAAGTAGTTAGGAGACCCATGAGTCAATTCTTAACTATTCAAGTTAGCTGCAGATCAATGATGCGCTTTTTGAGTTCAAAGATATGTTCGGGTTACTATAATAATAGCTATATATTTCTTTTATCAACTTTGGATTCTTTATAAATATAAACGTTAATCACATTAATATTAAATGGTTATAAAAAATTATAATTATTTATTAGTAGTTTATTTAGAATTATTTATTATTATTGTTAATTAATTTATTAAAACTTTTTACCAATTAAAGAACTAATTATAATTTAATTAGATAATTAAAAATTAATTTTTTATAATTAATTGCTTAAAATTTAAATATTATTTAAAAAAATGAAGATGCAAAAAGAATGGAAATAGGCATGAGGCTATTTTGATGATTAATAATTTTTTGGAACTTGAATATTAAAAAACATGAATTGGTATAATTGACTTTTATAAGTAATGTTATTAACTAATCGGATTACATGATAACCTATAGATTATTCTTTTTTTTTTTTTAAATACTAATGAATTAAATGAATTAATATAAATCATTTAATTTTATGATTAATTAATTTAATTAGATTGAATTAAATGATTTGAATGAATTATATCTAATTTGAATATCCCTATTAAATTTCTCATGCATTGCCTTGAAAAAAAAATAACTCACCTTTACTAACTAAAAATGTTTCATTACTCCTTTAGTACGAAGTATTTATAGTTGCTTACTATAAATTTATTTAACGTAAATTTAAACTAAATAATATATAAAAAATTTCATTATCATAAAAAAAAATCCCATGAGTTTGCGGTCCATGTTTTGGCTATACATTAAAGCGTGTGCGCCAAGGGCTTCACATGTACTCCACCATCGACCGAAGCATCTATTTAATGCATTAATTTAATTTGGAGAATTCTAGTTAAGTGTAGGAATTGCTTGTCGCTATTAAACAATAACAACAACAAATTTTCATATAATTTATAAAAGTATTGTTGTCTATATTTGCTGCATAAGATTGTTCATATCTTAATGTCAATGATATATTATTATGCATAAACATTATTGATAAGTTTAAAATTACTTTAAGCTTTTGATTGAGTAGCCACTCAGGCTACCAAATGTTTAGTGATTTGTGCGAGTAACAATTTTGCAAAACAAATAAATTTTATTTCGATTGTCTCAGTATTAACACTCTGATACTTAAGTTAGTCAAGTGATTGATAGTAAGTGAAACTCTAGCTTTTCAATTAAGATTGTGTACTTGAGTTATGATAATCTTGCCTTTATATAGTCTTGGGTACTTTATCTTATCAGGATTCATATTTCCTATATTATTTAGGATTATGCTTATTATGGTAAGCATCCTTCATTAATTTACTCCTTGTGGGATTAGGACTCCAACTTCTAGTTGGGTTTATACATTATGTATTATCATTTGCTCCCCTCGCTGGTCCGATCGGAGTATCGGGCCTCGTCAGGTAAGTTTTCATTTACTGCAGACAATTGTCATTTATCATTACCAAGGAGACATTTTTGCTGCCCCGCGATAGTTATGATGCATTTCTGCCCTTATAAAATGTCATTTTCATTAGATTTTTGGATACCTTTTTTTCCTCATTCTTCCTATCGTATTCGTTCTTCTTTGAGTAGGTACTTTCTTCCTCAATGATATCTGTTCAACATGATCAACCTGTAAATGTCAAATTATCCCATAGCGATCTTTCTACATCTTCCTTTGATTCTTCTTAATCTACCCCTTCATATGAGATTCGACCTAGAAATCCAATTCCTAAAAATTGAGGACCAAGGTTCCTCCTCCGTCTGGTCCTACTGTACTTTTATTATTTTTCTCCATTTCACATTCTAAATTCATAGTCGAGTCACTTGCTCAGTTTAGGGATTGTTATGACATACAAACAGACTATATCATTGTAAAACCTTCTCCCAGTATATCTATTTTCGATGGTCCTTTCAATGGCTTTATAGCTTTATCTAAATCTTTCTTTAAATATGTCCTTCATCTGCCCTTTCACCCTTTTTATAAAGTTATAATGAAGGAACTTTGTCCTTAACTAACTGTATCCTAACAGATAGGCCATTTTAGCTTGCTTTCGATCAATATGTGTTCAATTTCAAATTCCTCCTTCAATAAAATTTTTTAGTTACTTCTACTACCTCTCATATAAGATTGATAAAACCTTTGTTAATTTCACTGCTCAGACCAACCGACCTTTATTTGATCTTAATACCTTTATAAAGGGATGGAAATAAAAGTTTTTATTTTTTAAATCTAAAAAAGGCTTGGGCTATTTCCCATTGTCTTGAACTGATTGGGTTATTTATGTTAAGGACTTTATATCCCTTTATGCTCATGCCCATCCCAATTGAAACAAAACTTATTGATAATGTTAAACAGTCACTCTTTTCTTCGGAGCTTGTGTTATTGTATTGCTACCCTTTTAAAGGCCAAAACCCTGCTCTAATCTCCATTGAGTTTTATCTTAAGTTGCTTTTCTCTTATGTATACTTACTTTTTATGATTTTCATTTGTTGTTATAGGTATTGAAGACATGAAGTCAAGTAAACTTGCTGAACTACGAGAAATCATAAAGAAGGTGAAGACTGATGCGTAGAAGAGAAAATTCACTAAAGTGCAGCCTATATTTGAGAAAGTTTCCACTAAAGAAGCACCGATCGGTGATACTCCGATAGTTAATGGAGTTATGCAGACATAATAGGGCTAACTAGAATGTTAGTTACAGATATGGAATATCTTTTGGATAACTCTTTGTCTGGCTTTTTGGTAGTTCCAAACATGAAGGAAGCACTAGAGACGCAAATGGGTGACAAAGCATCCGCTCGTCTTTCTTTAGTGGCTAAGTACTTTCGGCATTCTATGAACCTTACCGAGGACATCGAAAGATATACTGCTTGTGACAACCCTGAGGAACTGGCAGCCTTTATGTACAAGCTAATTCTTAGAGGTACTCTTTTAAAATTGATCTCATCGTTTTTCCCTTCGAAATTTTGAATCTATTTTTATTAATGCGCTTCTTCTTTCTTTTTCAAGGTATCTAGCTTGCTTCTTCTTTAAAAGATCTATGTGAGAAATATATGAATAATGTTGAAACATCTCAAAAGGAGTTGGTTGTATAGAATTAAGAGCTTTATGATTCCAGCCAACTTACCTCTTCCTATCTCAGCAGGATGAAAGAGTTAGAGTAGAAACAAATTGATTTGAAAGCCTGAGTCTAATCCCTTCACGGGGATTTGCTCACTAAGAAGAAGAAAATGTTAAGCTAGAAGTTCACTATCAAGCTAATTTGTCCGCTAAAGAGAAAGAGATCATGGAGGAGCCGTGAACTCCATGCAAATCCATATTCAATTTGAGCTTCAAAAAAGGAATCTAGAAATTGATTTTTCTTAAGTGACTTAGAACTTTCCAGACAAGGATGAAAGGGGTTATCCTGTCATTAATAGTTCTGATGCTCTAAGGGCTAATAAAGAATTGTAATCTAGTTTTATTTTGTACCTTGTTACTGCTATTAATGAAATAGCATTTTTCTTCTATTCTATCTTTTGTATATGCCTCTTTATCTTTTATGCTTCGTTTGAAATACTAGACTCATACTTACATAATCTTCTATGTTTCGATCTTTAATTCCTTTAAAATAGAATCTTATGTCTTTATTAACTTAACATTTTATGCAATCTTTGCCTTTTTAATATTTTTATGCAATCTTTGGTCTTTACAACCTATGCTTTTTTAACATTTTTATGCAATCTTTGGTCTTTGAGACCTATGCTCTTTTGATGTTATTATGCAATATTTGGTCTTTAAGACCTATGCTCTTTTAAAATTTTTTCATGCCATCTTTGGTCTTTGAGACCTATGCTCTTTTAACCTTATTATGCAATCGTTGATCTTTGAGACTTATGCTATTCTAACATTTTTTTTCATGCAATCTTTGGTCTTGAGAACTATGCTTTTTTAACTTATTGTTTGAAATCTCAGATGTCAAATGGATTTATCTCTTTTCTCAATAAGAATTTTAATGTACATATTGAACTCAATCACATCAAAATCAAAGAAATATATAATGCTTTGCAAACTTTCGTCTGATTGGACTGCTTGTCCATCGAACCTTTGCTAAGTATTTTGCAAGCATATTAATTATATGAAGTAACTCCTAAGATTGTTAACATTCCAAGTTCTTGGGACTTATTTTCAAGTAATACTTTTTAATTTGTATGTTGTAGAGTTGATTACCATTGCTATTTTCTATGATCCTTCCTAATTAGGCATTAATTTGCTAACATCTGCATTGCCTTGCCTAATTTATGCCTTTCTTAGGACCAGATCTCCTATTTTAAAATGCCTACACTTTACTCTTTCATTAAAGTACCTAGAAACTCTTTGTTTATAAGGGTCCATTTTGATTATAGCCATCTTTCTGCATTCTTCTACCATGTCCAACTCTATCTTACATTCCTCTTTGTTTGAATTTCCGTTAAACATGTTGACTCTATATAATAGTACTTATATTTCCACAGGAATCACTACTTAAAAGCCGTCAGTTAAAGAGTATAGGGTTTCTTCTATGGCCATCCAGGATGTCATTTGATATGCCCATATGATGTTCGGTAGCTTTTCGACTCAATTCCCTTTGGCTTTTTCTAGCCTCATTTTTAATCCTTCTAAAATCGTTTGATTTGTAACTTCGATCATTCCATTAGTTTAAGGATGAGCTATAAACGTGAATTTACGTTTAATTTTGAGATTACTGCAAAATTCTCTAAATATTACTGAGTTGAATTACTTTTTGTGTCAACGATGATTATTCTAGGTAATCCGAATCTACATATGATTTCCTTTCATATGAAGTTTCTAACCTTATTTGCAGTCATTGTGGCGAGGCGGTCCACTTTGACCCATTTTAAGAAGTGTTCTATTGCCACTATTAAGAATTTCCTTTAGGCCTTTGCTGCTGGAAAAGGTCCTAGAATGTCCATTCCTTATTAGTTGGACGACCAACTTACCTTGATTAGTTATTGGACGACAAACGGTCTTCTTATTATTCTTCCATGAATCTAACATTGAGCACATTTTTAAATTACCTCTATTAAGTCTTTAAGCATTGAGGGCCAATAATATCCTAATAGTAGTATCTTGCGTACCACTGATCCACAGATCCCTTTATGTATTTCCCTGATCACATAGTTTTCTTCTTTTTCAGTGATATATTTGAGCCAAGGATGTATATATGCCTTTTTGTACAAATTCCCATGTATAATAAAGTACTACAGTGCTTTTCAAACAACTATTCGGGCTATGTTTTCATCTTTTGATAGCTTGCCCTCTTCAAGATATTATACTAATTCTTTCTTCCATCTGGTTTCTATGGATATTTGATGTGCTTCAATTATTGGGCTATGACTTTCTTTAATTTTTATTTGTTTGTTACATATTAAAGAGTCTACTACAGCTTTGGCCAATTTGTCAGCTTCAATGTTTTCTTCTCCTGGGACCTATTGTATCGTCTATGTTGTTCTAATCTAACTTGGACTATTCAGACTTTCTTTAGCTTTGGCTAATTTTTTTCCATATGTTCTTTTTTAACTTTAAAGTTCTCGTTTATCTAATTGACTACTGGTTAGGAGTCATTTTTAATTATTAGTTCCTCTAATTTGATTTCTTTTCTGATTTTCGTACCCTATTAAATGATTCATATTTTACTGCATTCTTAGAGGCTTGAAACAACATTTTCATAGTACATTGGATGCTTATGTTATAGGGTCCTCTAAGTATGATGTTTGCTCTTACTTTATTCTTAGTGATGGCACCATCTATGTACAATTCCCATTTATTTAGTTGCTTCTCTTTTTGGTATACTTGTCGCTTGTAAATTCTATAATGAAATCCATAAGTGCTTATGCTTTGATGGTCATTCTAGGTTCAAAACATATGTTATAACATTGTAGTTTTATTGTCCATTCTACTATTTTCCCTTTAGGTCTGGTTTCTGCAATATCTTTCTCATCAAGCAATTCATTCAGACTATCATTGTGTGTGCTTTGAAATAATGGCTTAGCATATTGATGCTCATCATCATTGCATGTAATAGTTGCTCTGTTCATCTTTGCTACCTAGTTTCTTCCTTAACTAGTAAGAAAGCATAGTTTCTCTTGAAGTTGATAGATATAAATGTAGTTTCTCACCTTGAGTTAGTCTACTCATTAATGAAGGGTTACTAAAAAAATCTTCAATTCTTTGAAACATTTTTGACATTCATCATGCCATTCAAAGATTTTGGTCTTTTTGAGTCCTTTAAAGAATAAGAGTCATCTTTTTTGCAGAGCATGATATGAACCTTGGTAAGGCGGTTATTCTCCCATTAAGATTCTAATTTTCTCGAATGTTCCTTGGTGGGTGCATGTCGAGAATAGCTTTTATCTTGTCTAGGTTTGCTTTAATTCCTCTCTGGCTAATCAGGAATCCTAAAAACTTGCTTGATTTTACTCCAAATATGAATTTTTTTGGATTTAGTTTCATGTTGTAATTGTTGAGTATCTGCATAGCCCTTTTCAGATTGATGGTGTGATTTTCTTCATTGACTCTTTTGACTATCACATCATCTATGCAAACTTCAATCGTTCTATCGATCTTTTCTTTGAACATTTTATGACTAATCATTAGTAGACGGTATTAGCATTTTTTAGTCCAAAGGGCATGACTCTATAGCAAAAAAAAAAGTCCTTTACCAGTGACAAAACTTATTTTCTCCTTATCGGATTCCAACATAGCTATCTGATGGTATCCCGAGGAAGCATCCATAAAGTTGTATACTTGGTATTAGGTCATTAAATCAACTAATTAGTTAATGCTGAGTAATGGATAGCTATCATTTGGGCATGCACTATTCAAGTTTGTGAAATCGACTCATATTTTCATTTTTCCATTCTTTTTTTTGAATGAGAACCACATTCATGACCCAATTGGGGAATTGAACTTCTTTAATAGCTTTATTCTCTAGAAGCTATTTGATTTCTTCTTTGATGAAGTTCCTCCATTCGAGCGCGTGTTTCCTTTTTTTTCTAATGAATCAGCATTGCCTTTGGATCGACGTTTAGCCTGTGAACTATGCGTTTTAGGTTTATACCTATAATATCAATTGGTTTCCAAGTAAAGGCATTAACATTTTCTTCTAATAATTCTACTATACTATTTTTGGCACTTCTTTGAATTTGGTACCCCAGGATATCTCTTTTCCATTGACCAATTCTATCTTCATTATCTCACCAGTTGACTCAACTTTCTAGGAGTATTTTTCTTTTTTAATACATACCTTTTCTCTTAAAACTTCTCTTATAGTAGCAAAGTATGATTTTTTTAGTTTCTTGGTGATCTCCATATACTATGATATCTCCACTATCACTGGGTATCTTAATGACTAAATACCTTATGCAAGTTATTGCTCTGGTAGCATATGGCACTGGTCTCCCAAGGATTATGTTGTAAGCAAAGGGCATGTCAACCACCATAAAACTGCATTTGAAAACTTTTGAGTTCTTCTTATTTCCTAGCTCCATGTAAAGATTGGTTAAACCTTAACCTGGTACTATTGCACTCCTAATTCCAATTAAAGGCATTCAAATGAGCATCCAATCTTATAAAGGCAGCTTCATTTTATTGTATGCTTCTAGTGTTAACAAATTTATTGCACTTTTGTTATCGATGAGAATTCTTTTGACCAAGAAATTGGCTTTATAAGCTTGTATCACTAATGTATCTTCGTGAGGTGTTTTGATGCTTCGTACATTTTCAGCTAAAGTTGACACTAGATATGAGACCTTTGGCTCGTTGATTGTGTAAATGCACTTTTTTTAATGCATTTTTTTTACGCTGCTATCTCCGTACACATTTCCTCCCAATATGATATGTATTATTCTAGCTCTAGCCCATTTGGGAGACCCTTTCCTTCTTTGGCGGTCTTCGCCATCATCAAAATCTCATGTCTTTCTTAGGCCGCCTTTGTCTTTATAGGTGGGGCTGAAATCAGGATCTCCCTTTTTATGAACCTCTTAAGTGATCCCCTCAGAATCAATCTTTCTATTTCTTCTTTAAGGTGGTAACACTCATCTGTTTCAAGTTAAAATCTCTATGAAAGTCACATTTATTTTATCTCTCCTCCCATAAGATTTGTCACTTAGTTTTTTAGGCCAATTCATTGTTCTGTGTTTTTACTTAACCCACATTAGGACTTTTGCTGAATTGGTGTTTAGTGGTGTTAATTGAAGCTTTTCTTTATTTTTTCCTTTGTAGTCATCTTTCCTTCTAGGGTAGCTTTTTTGTCTGGGCCTCTTCTTGTCAAGGGAGCTGTCTTTTGTTAATCAGCTTTCTTTATGTTTTCTAATATGAAGCTTTGGTAAGTATCGTTTGTTAGCCTTGCTCACTTTGTCTAGAGCTATGAATTGCCTAGCTCTGTCCATTAATTTACCAAAATTTATAGGCTAATCAATTACCAAAGATTTGTATAACCAGATGTTCTTCACATTGTTTGTCATGGTGACTAATGCCATTTCTAGATTTAAGTGCTCAATATCAGACATGACATCATCGAATCTTTTAATAAAATTTTTGAGACTCATCGTCATTTTGTACTATCCCTTGTAGATTTGTTACCGTCCTCTTACTTCTGTGTTGTATGACAAACCTTGTCTTAAATTTCTCATATAGTTATTTGAAAGATGATATCAATTTGCTAGGCAAGTCATGGAACTATTTTAGTGTATCCCATGTTAGCATTCCTAGGAAGGCCCTGTATATTATCGCTTCATTGAAGGTTAATGCGAGGATTTGCTTTCCCTTTATATTTTTCCATCTTGATTTCCCTCCATCTTATCGAGAATATGACTTCTTCGATTTCTTAGGAGAATAGAGAATCAGTACTTTCCCCGAACTCTAGTTTTTTTAAGATTTCTGACTTTGTATTTTTTGATGAATTTCTTAAAATATTTATTTAACTTTTGCTCCCCCTTTTCTTCGTCCTGCTGTGCTCTTTTTTTTATATTTCGCCTTTTTGGAGGATTGGGTTTGCCTACTTCCACAACTAAGGGAGTTAGGAGAGCTAGGGGGATTTGGCTAATTGGTAATTTTTTCGCTTCCTGCTTCTTTCCCTTGATTCTTTAGTGGTCAAGGTATTGGTATTATTTGAGGATGAGCTAGGGCATTTTTTTCTTTTTGTGATGTCAATCCTTTCTTTTGCTAGTTTCATGTTTGGAAGATTGTTTCACCTTTTCTGTGATTTGAATGTGCTATTCGGTATTCGTTTCTAAAGTTTTTTGTTAGCTCAAAAAGCTACAATAATTATTTTGATGATAACCAAACCGTAAATTATTTTCAGATATCTATTTGTGTATTAAATTGTTTCAGCTTTTATTCTTGCTCCAAATGAAAGATTTCAAAATATTCAAGAGTGCATAGAGAAAGGAAAATTCAAGTTTAAAGTAAAGAATTTATTTGAAGAAATTTCAAGAAATTGAAGATCCTAGAATTTATTATTATAAAATTAAATTTGAGAAATATACATTCACTCAAGCATAAAATGTTTCGATAATTGCATTAAAAAAGTTTTTATAAAAAGTTTAAGATAAAAATTATTTTTTAGAAAATTTGATTAGAGACAATCTACTGACTCTAGATCAATTGCCTAAATCAAGTGTTTCTGATCTAGATAGTGTTCTAATAGTATTTTTATATAGTTGATCTAGATACTATTAAATTTTCATCCTATAATATCACGATAGTAAAAAATAGTTGATTTGTATTATAATATATTTAACTATTAGCAATAA
>CANXYI010497342.1:0-10216 GCA_948208565.1 Hura crepitans
TATGGTAGGTGCAGCTACCTAGGCCCTCTGGTGGCCAGGGCCACTGCACATCTTAGATCCTGCTGTCCAGTATCTTAAAGCATAATCTGTCTATCATGAGCCTATAAAATATAAAATAATAAATTAAATTAAATTAATGAACACAGACTCTGAGACACAAAAAGGTAAATAGGGACAAATATCAATACAGGTTATAAATTGGTTAGGCATGTTAGATATATGTTCTATTACATGTTTGCATGAGTGACATAATCTATTTGAATTATTCCACCACTGAGTTTCATACTCAGCATGTCGGTGTTCTGATGCGTAGGTTGTAGATAGAAGATTGACAAGCATTAGACCCCCACTTCAGTGTAGCTGCCACATAAAATTTTGGTATTTTGGTCTATCTTTTTGTGTTGTACTTAGTAATGCTCTCATGTAAATAGGTAGAGTAAGTCGAGGGCAGATGCATAACTACAAGTAATTATATAGATATGTATGCTTGAGTAGTATATGTATATGTATAGTTGTCTACTTTTGCATGCTTGCCTATTGAGAGGTCTCTGACCCTATGAGCCGATTGAGGATATAATGTGTTTGACTATGAATTGGAGGAGTAGAGGCTCTAATGGTGGTTGTGATTGGATGTGAATTATAAAAGTGTGTTTAATTGCAAGATTAAATTTGGGTTGAATAACAGGGTAGCCGTTATGCTACCCGATTTTTCTTAATTGTCCAATAATGCCTGACGATGAGGTTAATAGATTAAAAATAGACAATAATTAATAAATAATTGATCAGATTAGGTTTAGTGACACAGGAAGTCAAGTAGGGTGAAAGTGTATAGAAGTTAAATGAAAGGCTCCTAAGGAAATCCTAGGATGGGTGACCTTAGCGGGAAGTAGCAAACCCTATTAGTTTCAGGTAGAAAGGGTAAGGGGTGTTATAGACACTTCCTTCTATACAAGGCTTTATAAGGGGCATTTATATGCTGGATTGGTAACTATTATTAAAAGTGAATTCTATCAATGGAAGGTGACTATCCTAAGTACATTTGAAGTCCATTGCATAACCTTTTGACATATTTCTCAAGATTTAAATTACTCTTTTTGACTGACCATTAGTTTATGGGTGAAAAGCCGTACTAAAAGCTAACTTCATGCCTAGTGCCTTATGTAAGCTTTCCCAAAATCTTGAAGTGAATCTAGGATGAATATATAATATAATTGACATGGGCACTCCATGTAATTTGATTATGATATTGATATACAATTGTGCCAAATGATCTAAAGGATAGTATTATCGGATGGGACTTGGTAAACCTATCTACTATCACCCATACTATATCATTTTTCTTCTAAGTGAGAGGAAGTTTGATTACAAAATTTATCAAAATCTTATCATCTATAATAGTTTGGATAGAACCTGATGTTTAGTTTTCACTTGTTTACATATTAGGCACTTAGTCACAAATTTCGTAATATCCCTCTCTATGCCTAACTACTAATAAAAAGGTCTCAAATCCTAATACATCTTGTTTCTTCTAGGATGCATATTATAAAGAGTCATGTGTGCCTCCACCATGATATTTTTCCTCAAATATGATGTATTGGGTACCCATAATCTACCCTTATAATATAAATTGCCATCACTCTTCAGTGAGTACTAAGTCCCTTTCTCTTCTTGGATATCCTTCATTATAGTTTTCATCATATCATCTTGCTGCTAAGCCTTATACAGTTGTTAATTTAGTCTTAGTCCCATCGTCAATTCTAGTACAATAGCCCCATCTAGAGCTTTGCTCAATTGAGCATTCATTGCCTTCAAAATTGCCATAGATTTTCTACTAAGCACATTGGCCACCATATTAGCTTTACCTAGATGGTAACTTATGATATAATCATAATCCATAATCAACTCTATCCATCACTTTTGTCTCAAATTCAACACCTTTTGTGTGGGCAAGTATTTCAAGCTTTTGAGATTAGTTTAAATGTAACACTTTTCACCATAAAGGTAATGCCTCTAAATTTATAATGCAAAGACAATGGTTGCCAACTCTAAATCATATGTAGGATAATTAAGTTCATAAGGCTTAAGTTGTCTTGTAACATAAGAGACTACCTTCCTTTCTTTTATCAATACACATCTTGCACCACTATATGGGGCATCATTATAGATAATGAAATCCTTAGCAAATGATGGTTGTGTAATGCTAAAAAATTTCGGTGTCATGAATAGTACTTTTCAAGATAGTATGGTTTTTCCCAAAAATTATGTCATATTAATGTAACCAAATGGAAGTATTAATCATAATATAGTAATGGGTAAAATTCAAAGTGAAAATAAAGTCATTTGAATGATTAAAAATGACAGTTAAGATTTTACGGTAGTGTCACAAGAATAGTGACCTAGTCTTAACTGAACTATAAAATATTTAGTTTTTGCTTAGAAAATTTTAGGAGCGATACAACCTCATAACTAGATATTCCAAATAGGCAATTTGGCATTGGAATTGGAATTTTGAAATATCAAAAATTATTTTACTTTAAAATGGGCAAGTTATAAAGTGTTGTTTTTATTTATTTTCCTCAATTTTTGAGTAAAGATTACTAGTGGCTTTTTGAGTTTTGATGGATGTGATTTAAGGAGGTTAATTAGGTGTTCATTAGAGGAAAATATTAGAGTAAGAAAATGGAAATAAGGATTTAAAAATAAAGCCATTGGATTTGATTAAAGGGAAATCATAGCCATTGATTTGCATAACCATATAAAAGGGTTAAAATCTCTTTTTAAGTAGTCAAATTATGAATAATATCATGTCATCTTCCTCTCCCTTTTGATAAAATACTTGAAAGCCAACTCCATGGACAAACCCTTCATTTATTTTCTTTAATTCCTTAATCTAACCTTAAATTTCCACATTTAATCCTTAAATGTTGACCTCTAAAGCCTCCAAAACCTCTATAAAGCAAGAAAAGTCAAAGAAGATGAAGGATTTTGATGGATGTGGGTGGATGTGAATAGTAACTAGATTTTGAAGGAGTAAGTTTTTTTAATCTTATACTATTTTATAAGTGCCTAAGAACACATTTGTAATGTTGGATTTGAGTTTTAGAGGTTCTATGAATATGTGTTGATTTATGAGTTTTGCTTATAATATGCTTTGTAGAGGAGAGTGAGCAAAGAAAGAAAAAGGGTAAAGAAAAGGCTTAAGCAAGTTTTTATGGTGTATTTTGGTAAATTGGTATGTATATTCAATTTAACATATGAATTTTAAGTGTGTTATGTTATATAAAGTATGCTTGTGCTATTATGTAATTAATACTACTAAGTGTAACTTGATGTAATGTGCATATTTCTAGCATGATTGAGTATGACTAATGCCGAATTAGAGGATGTTATAATGACTTACATGTGTGAGGTTCTTACTATATGGAGGCCGAATGCCTCTTTAATGAGGTCTTAATGACGTTTTGTTTTAGTGCAATGTGATATGCTTAAGTAAGTTGATTTTATGAAAATGAAGAAAGTCATATGTATGCTATATAAAGTTATCCTAATAATTTGAATAAGTTGGTTTATGATATTATAAGGTAGCCAAAATCTTTATGAGGCCATAAGCATGTATTTAGGTCATGTGAAAGGGCTTATGCATGATGTTATTCATTTACAAGTTTGGTTGCTTGAAAAACCAAAAGTGGCCGAAATGCTATTAACGTCTATAGTAATTATGTTGTGTCACTTGAAATTACTTAGGAAGAATGTGCTATACTTTAAGACTAAGGTGAGAAATCTCAAGTATGTATAGTGCCTATGTGATATTAATACCATGATGTTATGTATGAGGCATGGTATGCTATATAGGCAAAAATTGCTAAAGTATGTATGCCAACCATTATGAGCATGGATGATGGCCTGGAGGTAAGTCTTCTTTATGTTTTTACTTACCATAATGAAATATTAAGAATACATACATGATATGTATGAATTATACATAACATGAGAACAAGCGTAAATTAAAAATGAGATAATAAAGTGACGATGATAATGAGTATGTGAACATGCCTATTTTGTGAGGGATATGATGAGTTTAGCATGTTAAAAATGTACGTTTTGTAGTTATGGTCGAAAGGCATATTGGTAAGCAAGATATTTGAGTGCTTTATGCATATATAAAGAATTCATGATTCGTTCATACTTACAAAATATGATTAGGATGTAATAATTTAATATTGAGATATGTTTGTGCCTTTACAATAAAGCATGCATGATTGTCTTTTATGAGGTTATACATTAAGTCATATAATCGTAATGTTCACTTTAAATATGTTAAGAATGAGAAATCTAGATAATTATGATAAATCTTTGATTGAATATGGCCTTCATGCACTAGAGTGGCCTTTAGGCACCATTATGGCCTTCAAACACAATTAGTCCTGTTATCTAGTTTTGGATAGTTGTCTTTTAGGTATGGGAATATTATAAGCATTCTAATATATATATAACCAAGTATGTAGTTGAGGTAAAGTTAAGGCCTGACAATAATAAAGCTAAGTTTAATACCTATGTTTATTATTAATATGCATGAGAGATTATTATACTCTTTATAGGCAATGGAGTATACACCTTTGCATAATTGTTGTATGCATGCACATTCAAGCTTATGATGCCATTTATTTTATTTCATGGATGAAAAATGTATGTTGTGCATGTGAACATACATATGTTATATTAAATACACCACTAAGCATTCACTTAGCACGTTATTGTGTTTCGATGAGGTTAAAGAAACATGTTAGAGTTAAAGCCTCAATATTCAACAAGTTGATCAAGAGAATATTCCATTTTAGGTATTTTGCTTTATCTAGTGTATTATATGATGCATTCTTAATAGAGGCACTCTTGTGTAATTTGAAGGATTAAGCCTAATTTGCATTGTAAATAAATTTGTAACTCTTTAAACCAACTTCTTATGTGTTTATATAGATATGTATAATGACTTGTATGATATCCTTCCTATAATTAGGTTGAAGATGTTGTTTTGAGATTGGATAGTAAGATGGATCAATGTAGAGTTGAGAATGTGATTATAGAAGTGGTTTTACCTATAAGTTTACTATTAATGATGGGAATAACATCTCTATATAGTCATTATGCTGTCAAATTCTCGACATGATGATTTCCTTAATGTTTTTATCTTTTAGCAAAATCTAAGATTTGATGTAACACCCTTATATCCAATTAATAAGAAACTCAAATACAAGATGTCACATGCCTGATTTGGTTTTCAATTCCTCCTTTACTTATTTTCTTGACTCGATTTAGTTAATTCAAGATACTCATTTATCGCTATTAATGCAACAATTGAATTATCTTAATTTATGAGGTAACATGTATTCAAAAAATCAAGTAACACATGAAAAAATGTAATAAGAATATTAATAATATCTAATAATCATTTGATACAACTATCATCAACGTGCTTAATATAGTAGGTAGATAATCTAAAACTACTGCCAGTTTATATATGTTTAGTATCATATGTAGTATCACTAATACACTAAACATGTACATGTGGTTTTAAGTGTATGATGTAAGTACACATTTAGCACACAAGCAATGCTAGTGGTGGACTTCTTTTTACCCATTTAATTGGCATACAATCTTCTATTGTTGCTTTGACTGGATCCACCACCTCACCCAACTCAATCAATAACCTATGCATTAGCAAAAAGCCTATACACTGAGCAAAATTTGCTCAGTGGTGTATTCTAATTTATGAAACTTATATTTTATCCTATTATTAAATTCTGAATTTGAATTTCCTCTTTTTATGTAATTATTCCTTATTTCTCTTACATATGTTTAGGTACTTATGTTCATTTGCTTAATAATTAACTTTTTATGTCTTAAAACATTATTCTATTTATTCTATTAATTATTATCCAGATATATGTATTCTTATATTCTTCTTTTATCTCATAGCTTTGTCTTACTCGTATTCTCCATTTATGCACACACATAATTCAAACCTATCTCTTTTATTTTAGCACTTATAACCATGTTATCTCATTCTCATATCATTTATGCTTATATATATATATATTCTCATTTTCCTTTATTTATAACATGTTTCTCATTTGTATACTTTCTTCTCCTCAATTACACTTTTTTATTTACTAGATTATGTGAGCTTCCTTATATTTCTATTAAATTCTTGCAATCTATTATGTATAACACAATATTCAAAACATCATCATTACATTCTAGTATCCTTCCATTAATTAAGGTTTCATTGATCATTTATTTCATTATTCGTTCAACCTAGCCCATACTTGATAGATAAAATCCTAATACTAGATAATGGGATCTTAACTCTATGCAGTGGCCCATATTTTGGACCTCATAGTGGTTACACCCACATGACATCACTATAAATGTATAATTGTCTTATTAAATCTCTCAGTGGCTACACCTGCATTGAGAATATATGTGGTGGTTCTATTAGACCTCTCAGTAGTTGCACCTATAGGAAAGAGTGTAGTCATCCTCATGGACCTCACAGCTACTACACTAGTGTGAAATATCACTATAAATATGCAGTGGTCCTGTTAAACCTCCTAGAGACTGAACTTGTGTAGCAATTCTATTAGACATCCTGGCAACTACACCGGGATGAAAATCCAAATATCATTGATACTTAGCATATAAGTGTGTGGTGGCCCTCATAGACATCATAATAGTAGCACTAGCATGAAAATATGTATTGAAGTGCCCTAGCAGCTGTTACCTCCCTAGTTGACTAGTCAACTTATCCAATGGGTTGTCTAATGTATATAGGCCATTCTTAATTCTCATTATATTTATCTTTCTAATCATTTCAAATTATTTACTTATTTCTCTTTTTATTTCCTATTTCATTCAATCCATTCCATTTAATCATCATAGGAAAATAAAATCACCCTTATAATAATTTTTCCCACCATATCTGAATCAACTTAATCTATAAACGTAATTTTCATAATTGCTTATCATAGCCAACATATTCCCAAATTTTTTTGTATACTTTAAATGATAAAATTCACAATAAACTTATGTTACTTATAACATATTTACCTTTGTTATATTCTATCCTTCCTAATCCATGATTTTGTTTCCTTTATTTTCCCATTATTTGTTTCCTCAGATAGGTGTATCTCTTTGCTTTATATTGATCATCATGATACATTTCATCATTTATTGACATTTGAATATTTATATATTAATTTGTTATTATTTGTGGCTCATTTATAAATTTCCTTAGATTTCCATTACCCATGCTATTTCTTTAAAATTATCATTGATCCATTGTATTTATATGCACCTTATTCTTTTACACACCTAACTTTGTTTGCATGTCATATATATAATTTTCTTAATTTATTGAATTTAATTCTATTCAACCCTTTAAATACTTATAGTTATGTTTTTATGTACCTAATTTTCAAGATATATTACTCATATTAATAATTTTCATAATGATTTTTAAGTACCTTTACTTTTTATTTTATTTTTATTTACCTTTATTTTCTAATGATTTTCAAAATGCCCCATTATTATCTTTACTTATACTTATCTCAATTCCATTAATTATTTCCATGATGCCTATATATATACATGTTCACATATATCTCTAATTTTCATATCTCATTCTTAAAATGTTTATTACACTTCAATTGAGTTATATAATTAGTTTCATAACTTTGTATAATTCCTAGTTTAGCCTTTTGTATATATATAATATTTATCTCATTAATTATATTCTAATTCAATTACCCTTATTATCATACTTAATTAATTCATAAAATTCTCTTTTATTCATATAATAGCTATATAATTCCTAAACATACGCATATCTTATATTTTCCATGTTGACATGTACATATATATATATATGTATATATATATATATACATATATATATATATATATATATAATAATAATAATAATAATAATAATAATAATAATCATAATAATACATTTCTTCTTTTTATTCATCATAATTAATTTCTTTTACTTAGGTGTACCTTTATGCTTATATACATATTTGCCTTAATTTATCTATTATATGTCATTTAAACTATATAATTTATTCCACACAATCTTATAATTCTTCTTATTACTTTCCTCTTATATAAATATTTAATTTTGGAATTTTGTGTTTGTAATTAATTCCATTCTATACTTGCTTAATCAACTTATTTAATCGTTTATTCTTTTATATACCTATATATTATTATTTATTTATCCATTTATATACGTATTTATTCCCTATATTGACACTTATATAGTTTTTGGATTTTCTATAATTCTAGGCCATAAGCATTTATTCTACTTCATTTTATTTTCCTATATATCCTTATTCATGAATTATTACACCATATACTTAATGAATCATAAAATAAGCTTTTTTTTTACCTAAATTATATGTTTTGAGCATATTAGATTTTTCATCCTACATATTTTGTTTTATCTTTTAAACCATTTTCACATAATTCTTTTAAGTCCTAATTATATTCCTTAATAATAATTCTTACTATAACTAATTATTCAATCTAAACTAGCAACTTCCATAACACACTTATTCCATCCATGCATTTCACACATTCAAAGTAACATAAATAAATGATGACTCACATAACTATAAATATATAACAACCATTAATTAGAATACACATACCATTTAAGCTTAAGTCTATTTAATCTCATTTTTCTCTTCTCTAATTCTAATTAATCATCATCTTATCTCACAATTCTCACCATGTCCATAATTGATTCCTTACATAAAATTCATTAAAATATTATTACATATAAAACTTCAACATATAATTCCATAAATCCATTCTACAACTTAAATAATCTCATAAAAATCACTCGGTTTAAGATTAACTTACCTACTTTGGAGTGATAAAAAAATCCATCTTTGATCTCTTTTCATCCATTAAAATTCAACTCTTTCCAACCAATTTATAGGGGTTAAGGTGTTGAGCTAAAAGAGTGACCTTTTTTTTTATGTATTATTTAATGCTTATATGGGTAAAATTAAGGTGTAAAAATGGTGGAGAAAGGGAGGAACGAATTTTAGCCATGGAGAGGGGAGGAGAAACATGTATGGGCTAGAAACAATTGAATATTTAATTAATATTTAATATTTATATGGAAAATGGAAGGTTAGGATTAAAAATCAACATTTACATATCAATGGCTAGGAATTTTCCATGTGTATTATCCTTAAAAATATCATTTAATCATTTCCACCTCATTAATTCCTTGTCTCCACTTGGATGGCCAAGATTTATCATGATACTATTAAATCCAAAGGCTAAAAATGCTCCATACACAACCATTTTTCCATAAATATACACATTTAATTGAATTTAATTCCCTTCATTTTTTTTGTAATAGTTCCCATGAGCAGAAAATTCCAACACTATGATTTTTGGACTCCTTGAAATTTTTGACCACTAAGATGTGCCACTTTTGTAATTTTCTAAGCACACTTTTGAATTTTTCCATTTAGCTCAGAATGGTTTACTATTCACATCACATTGTAATTTAGTTTTTGTTTTTGATTTTTAACCCCTTATATGACCTTAAATGCTCCTCAAATTTCACCATAATGTATCTTATAATTAATACTAATTTTTGGTTAGGTTAACTTTATTTTGCCTAGGAACACTATTCCCAGCTTGATTGTCACTATTCACTAAGGCTTGCTTCTGAACCTCATTTTTCTCATCATTACCATGCCACATGTCACATTCTCATTACTCCTATGTGTCTCTCCCCTCTTTTTGATCGTGGATAGTGGATTTCCCATTTTGCCCTTGGCTTTTCAAAAAAATTAACATTTTACATGTTTTTTGATTTTCGCTTTTTTATTAATGCCAATCGACTTTACTCAATTTATGCATCCATTTCACTCCTTACTTTTTCATCTAATTCCTATTCTAACCTTATGAAAAATTAGACCAAAAGTCAGGCATGACATTTGATGTTTAAATTAGTTTAAGTTTTCAAAGTATTTATATATTAAATAAGTTTTCCATAACAGTTTCAATTGTACAATTTTAATATGGTTAGTTGGATATCAATATATGTGTCACTTCTTATCTATGTTTGGTGATCAGATTAAAAAAAGGGGTGTTACATTTAGTGGTATCAGAGTTTCGGTTTAGGTGTTCCTTA
>CANXYI010497375.1:0-19340 GCA_948208565.1 Hura crepitans
TGCTTTTTGCAAAATATGGTCATTTGAAACTAGAATGTTTTACTGATGCAGATTGGGTTGGTTCTACAAATGATAAAAGATCTACTACTGGTTATTGTACATTTGTGGGAGGCAATTTAGTGACGTGGAGAAGTAAGAAAAAAAATGTAGTAGCTAGATCAAGTGCAGAAGCGGAATAAAGAGCCATGGCACAAGGGGTTTGTGAGCTCCTATGGTTGAGAAAAATATTGGAGGAATTAAACTTGTCAAACAGAAATGAACTGCTCCTATATTGTGATAATAAAGCAGCTATTAGCATTGCTCAGAATCCCGTTCAGCATGATAGGACCAAGCACATAGAAATTGATCAATACTTTATCAAAGAAAAAGTACTTGAAGGTGCCCTGAAGCTACAGTATGTCACATCAAACGAGCAAATTGCCGATGTGTTCACTAAAGGATTATGAAATAAGACCTACCATACCTTAATTTGCAAGTTGGGCATGTGTGATATTTATGCACCAACTTGAGGGGGAGTGATGATATGTGTAAATCAGAATTATATTCTGATTAGTATTCCAATAAGGAATCATAGTCAGATTAGGTTTAATGTATTTTCCTGTATTAGGACTTTTAGAATTGTATATATACCCCATAGATCTTTGTAAAATAGACAGAAATAATATAGCAATTCGTATTTCTCAAAATATACAGTTGGTAATAGTTTTATTGTCATAGTATAGGAGTACTTAATCCTTGCCTAATAGATTTAATTCCACCAATGCATTTTGTAACCATAGAAGCTCACAAACCGCTTGTGCCATAACTCTATATTCTGCTTCAATACTTGATCTAGCTACTACGCATTATTTCTTACTTCTCCAAGTCACAAAGTTGCCTCCCACAAATGTACAATAACCAGTAATAAATCTTGTATCATCTGGAGATCCAGTCCATTTTGCATCTATGAAACATTCTATATTGAGATGACCATGTTTGGTAAAGAGTAGTCCCTTTCCTATAGCATATTTCAAATATCTAAGTATACGACACAGCTTGCAAGTGAGCCTCTCGTGGGTTAGGCATAAATTGGCTTATTAGACTGATTGCATATGCAATATCTGGTCTGGTATGAGAAAGGTAAATCAGTCTTTTCACTGGTCTATGATATCTTTCCATATCAACTAAATTCCCAACTCCAACTTGCAGCTTGTGATTACTTTCAATGGAGATTCTACTGGTTTATATCCTAACATGCCGGTTTCCTCTAAAAGATCTAGAATATATTTTCTCTGAGAAATAAAGATATCTTCTCTAATCTGGCAACTTCAATTCCCAAGAAATATTGCAGTTCTTCTAGATCCTTGATCTCAAATTCTTGAGCCAAAAGTTTCTTCAGTTGGTCCTTCTCTTCTTTATCGTCCCATTATCACTATATCATCAACATAGGCTATGAGAATAGTGATTTTTCCTTTGTTATGTTTGATGAATAGAGTATGATGTGCATTACTTTGTTTATAGCCAAAAAAATCATGACTTTGCTGAACCTGTCAAACCATACCTTGGGAGACTGTTTTAATCCATATAAAGCCTTCTTTAGTCTACATACTTTTCCTTGTGTCTTCTCATTCTCGAAGTTAGAAGGGATTACCATGTACACCTTTTCTTCAAGATCTCTCTGTAGAAATGCATTTTTAACATCAAATTGCTGCAAGTCAAAGTCAAATTTGGCTGCACACAATAGCAAGATCTTGATAGCATTCATCTTTGCCACTAGGGCAAAAGTTTCCTAGTAATCTACACCATAAGTCTGAGTGAATTTTTTTGTTACCAATCTAGCCTTGTACCTTTCAACAGACCTATTGGCTTTGTGTTTTCTGTAAATACCCATTTACAACCTTATTAGTCTCTTTTCAAGTGGTGGAGTGATAAGCTTCCAAGTCTTGTTCTTAGCCAAGGCTTTCATTTCTCAACCATTGCTCATTTCCATTTAGGATCTTTAAATGCTTCCTTCCAATCCCGTAGAGTAGACACTGATGAAGTGAACAAGGTAAAAGCTCCATAGGTGGAAGACAATGAGTCATAAGAAACAAAGTTAGAAATGGGATGTTTAGTACAGGCCTGGACACCTTTCCTTTGAGAAATGGGTTTATCTAAATCATCAAAAAGATAACTCACCAGAAGAGGATGGAGATGATTCTTGGCACAAAGTAGGTTGCACAATGGCTTCTTCTGTCTCATCTATGTCCCTTCTTGAGTACCTTTTCAAATCTAGTTTGTCTTAATGTCCAACTCTCTCCCTTTGCACACTAGTCTTCGTATTGTGGTCCCATGTTGTGCATTGAAATAACAGGCTATAAATCAAGCTCATCAAAGAGAG
Source organism: Hura crepitans (assembly GCA_948208565.1). NCBI lineage: Eukaryota > Viridiplantae > Streptophyta > Magnoliopsida > Malpighiales > Euphorbiaceae > Hura > Hura crepitans. The sequence continues at coordinate 2,360 of CANXYI010497375.1, forward strand.
CTCGTACCTTCGAACTTATCAAAGGGAGTTGCATACCTTAGGACTCGTTAGAAGAAATTGATCTCTTAGCATTCTTTTTAAACATTTGCTTATTTTATTGATTAAATTTCAGCATGTTTAAATAGATGTTACAAGGCTAATAAAATTGGAATTCTTTTCTAAGTACAGAACTATGATCTAGTTAGGAAATATTAAAATAGGAAAATAAATATTAAAAATTTGCCATAACTGAAATAACTCCTAAATAAAATAACTACTAAAAATATAACATTACTCTCTCTCTGGAAATCGAACTTGTCCTCAAGCTCCTTTAAGCTATGGTCACAATTGAGAATAGGTAGCAATAATGTTGGCTATTGAAATAAATTGTGAACTCTGTCCATAAACAGGTCCAGCTTGTTGTCCAGCTCTATAAAATCCTATACTAATTGAACATGCGGTCCACTAGAGGTCTGTTTCTTTTGTAGGGTTATTGGTGTCCCTCCCAACTCGAAGCTCATAGTATACGAGGTGAAATCCCATAAAACAAATAAGCTAAAGATGAAATTTCAGTAGCTTGTATGGGAATGAAATTTTATGGCAATGTGACACCAACGTTTGTAGTTAAAGGATCTGCAAACCTATTCAAGGTTGGAGAGTCAAGCTTTAGAATTTGGGGCATTAGTTCACTAACCTATGGGTCTCTTCCTTCTTTCGGCTGCTATGCGACTCCTCCTCCATCTATTGGTTGGTCATTTGTTTGGTTAGGCAGTAATATATTATTGCTATTAGTAGTGGCCTCCCCCTCTTTGTTTGCTGGTTTGTTTAGCTTAAAAATAATCTCTTGCAATTGCCCTTGAAATTGCAAGAAGAGCTGTTATAGTTGCATGTTCAATTGGCTCTCAAACTTTGAAAGCCTAGCTTTTATTATCGACTATATCATTGCATGTTCCTCTTATAACAGTGATTTGATCTTGTCGCCTATGGTCTATGGATCTGACACCAATTATTATGGTTCCATGTTGTGGATTGGAAAACCGAGGAGTTGCATACTTTAGGACTTGTTATAGAGAGAACCTGATCTCTTAGAATTCTTTTCAATCTTTTTGCTTATTTTATTGATTAACATTCAGTCTCTTTAAATAGGGTTACAAGCCTAATAAAATAGGAATTCTTTTCTAAATAGGAAACTATGAATTCCTTCTTAGTTACGAAATATTAAAATAGGAAAAGAAATACTAAAAATTTGCCATAACCAAAATAATTCATAAATAAAATAAAATCTCCTAATTAAATAAAACCCCTAAATAAGATAACTAAAAATATAACACTCCCCCTGAGCATCACTTTCTCTTGGGATAGGACCAGTAAGCGTCATAGAACTAGGTATCATCTCTTCTCATCAATCTCGCCTTGAAGAGATGTTTGGAAACTAAAATAAGGTTTAGTTTCTCAAAAAGTTACATTCATACTAACAAAATACTTTTAGATGGAGGATGCTAGCACTTATAACCTTTCTGAGTTGGTGAATAGCTAATAAACACACATTAATGGCTCGAGGATCAAGTTTCTAGCATTCCGAGTATGAACAAAATAAAAACACCCAAACACTTTTGGAGGAACAATGTAAGCATTTTTACCCTGTAAAGTTTCCGAAGGACTTTTGTAACTGCGAACTTTAAGAGACATTCTATTGATAAGGTATGTAGCTACCAGTATTGCATTCCCCTAGTATGATTTAGATAGATTCATAGTAAACAGAAGAGGCCAAGCAATTTCCGATAAGTGGATTTTTCCTCTTAGCTACCTAATTTTGAGCACCTGTATAAGGAAAACTAGTATGATGAATTATCCATGTGACTCTAAATAAGCACCAAATCCACTATCCATATATCCGGTGCCATTATTAGTCCTAAGAACTTTTATTTTGGCATTAAATTGATTACTACTCATCTTATGAAAAGATTGAAAACCTGAAAACACATCACTCTTAGCCTTGTGTAGATAGACCCAAGTCATTCTAGTCTATCAATCAATAAAAGTGATAAACCATTGACTACCAAATAGGGAAGTAGTTTGAATAAGTCCTCAAACATTAGAATGAATAAGCATGAAAGCAAATTTGCTTCTATTCTTACTCAAAGGATAAGATGTTCGAGAATGTTTCGCATACTCGCAAAACAAAATAAGGAATCAATATCAGTTTTTGAAAAGTTAGGATATAATTTTACTGACACAAAAAAAAAAAAAGAATGTCCCAATCACCTATGGCACTGTAATATTTCATCATTAACATCCTTATTTCTATAAAAAAAGGTTTATTTAAGACTATATCCTTCACTATCATCCAATAGATATAAGTTATTGTGCAATCTACCACTGCCAATCTTCTTCTCGATGAAGGTCCTAAAAAACACATTTATCAGGGAAAACTCAATTTTGCAGTTAAGAGTTTTAGTCAGAGCATTGACAGATAAGAGATTAACATGAAATTTAGGAACTTGGAGCACAAGTTGAATATTCGGGGTATAGAAAGCAAAACCTGTTCCTGAGATGGGAGTTAAAGAACCATTGGCTATTCTAATAGTATTCTTTTTAATACATTGTAAGTAATCAAGAAAGTGTTTAGAGGATCCTGTTATGTGTCTATTCGCACCAAAATCAATAACCCAAGAAGCATTGTTAAGATTAGCAGTGAAAGCATTACCTGACTGCACAAAGTTGGACTTGGCATCATCCTGTGACAATAAATGCCTTAGATGCTAAATGTCACTAAGAGAGAAGAAATAAGAAGAAGTTGGTTCAAAGGTTGATTCCATAGTCTCTAATAGATTTGCCCGAGTCCTTGTTTAATTGACCCATTTGCCCTCATGTCCTCTCATTGGGCAACCATGCAATTTCTAGCAAGTCTCCTTAGTATGTTGGGGTTTTCCACAATAATCACATCACAGATGATCTTTGTTAGAAATAGGTGCCATTCGTTGCTTTGAAGAACCTTGAGTTGTTGTCAGTCATAGCATTTCGCATGCTTTCCTCCTGCTGGACATAAAAATAGGTTTTTTCAAGAGAAGGAAAAGGAGTCTTACCTTTCTAAATCTTGACTGCATCACTAGGATAATCTGTTTGAAAATCTTGATAGTAATCTAGTTCTTGCCTTAAATTGCTTAATTCAATAAAATGCTACGAAATTGTCATCTTGCCTTGCTAGGTTCCATGAACCTTGTTCCAAATCTCATAAAATTGTGCGTCATTGCCTACTTTTGAAGAAGTAAGAGTGATTGCATTCCAGATTTTTTCAGCAGTATCAAGCAATAAATAAGTACGTGAAATATGAGATTGCATAGAGTTAATAAGTCGGGCCATTACCAATGATTTTTCAGAATCCCACTAATGGTAAAGGGGTTCATCAACCATAGGTTTTCATTTAATACGGGTAATTTATCCCTGCATTCCCCTAGCTTTGATAAATAATAAATAGGAGTGTGACCATGCTAGATAATTATTGCCATCAAGCTTTACCGGACTAATTTGCAAGGATGGGTTATTAGTATTAGTAGCAGTAATTTGCTTATCGTCCTCCATTATTAAAAAAACTTAAGGAAAATAGTCGAGCACACAAAAATCCAAATTTGTTGTAATAGAGGCTTAAATAGACATCAAACAATAAACTATAGCCACCAATAGACAATCAAAAGAACCTTACAGCACCTGTGAGCGAAGAACAAAACAACATAGCAAGAAAAATTTTGTTGAAGCTGTACAAAGATGAGCCTTCTGGACAATGATTAGACAAATAGGCTAGAAACAAGGTGGTGAAGAAGCAGATTGGACTGATTGGAGGGCAGAAATCCGATGACTTGCACCACATTTGCCGGCGTGTGCAAAACAGAACGGAGTGCGATGGCGGTCCATGAGATCCATAATGCAGGGAGGTTGGCGGTCGGAACCTTGCAAGTTAGTCGGCAATGGTGCAATGAATGGTCTAACGGTGATGAAAGAGGAAGAGACTTGTCGGCAAAAACCCAAATTTCTATTGTCTATGGTCTTTGGATCTGTGTTTTAAAAAAAATTTTGAGCCCGAAATCTAGATAAATGGCTATGATACCATGAAGAATTTTGAGGAACAGAAATTCTTAGGGTTTGTTCACTTACAAAAAATAGTGAGTGTTTTCTAAAACAATTTTCTATGAAAAATGAGAAATAAAGATTGTGTTCACTTTAATTGTTTTCCTAAAATAGAAAATAGAAAATAATTTTCTGAATTTTGGCTTGAGTTTAGAAAACAAATTTATGATGTTCTCAAAATTTTCTTTTATGAATAAATAACAATTTTCCAAAAGTTCTCCATAGAAAACTCGAAATTAGAGTTGTCAATTTATGACCTTGACTGGAAATTCAACCCAAACTTGCCTGAAAAAAGTGGCCCGAACCTTACCTTGACTTGCTTATGACCTGACCTGGACTCGACTTGAAAAATTAAGGGTTAGATATGGGTCGACCCAAGACCTGAATGGTTGGGTCACATGAACACATTTTTAGGGATGTGCACTCAATCAATTTGGCCTAAAAATCAAGTGAACTGAATTTTATTTTTACTATAATAGCTCATGATTCAGTTAGGATTTTTATTTTGATTTATTTTTGCAAACTTTTATATTTTTTAGCTTTTTTATGAAAAATATTTTCAATTTTTTGATAAATAAATACATTTTCTAAATTTTTTAGAACAGAAAATTTTTTCATCTTTAATAAATAAATGCCTTTTTTGAATTTTCCATAGAAAATAAATATTACAATTTTCTAGGAAACAGAAAATGGAAAATAGAAAAATATTTTCTGTAAGTATTCCTCTTGATAATTTTTACAAAGTAGAAAGGGGTATATATACAATTATAGGAACCCTAAATTAGGAAATAAAATAAATTCTCCTAATCAATACAATCTTCCAATTCTAGCATTCACACACAAGTCAACACTTTTTTTTCTGATAAGTGAGTTTTTACTCATCAAGTGGCATTGTGCAAAAATGTGAAAACAATTACGTTAATTTGGAGTTCATCAAGATCTACTTTTCAGTAAGATTTTCAAAGTGAGCTGTGCAAATTGTAATTGTGAAAGTGATGGTGACACCCTATGCTTTCTCATAGGAGCCCCATCATGCAAAAGTTTTCAATAATAACTAACCATTCTTAATAATTTCCTAAAATTTATAACAGGTTGGCAGAAAAAACTGTTGATTTAATTTATTGAATAATCTCTCACTAGAAATCCTCATGATCTAATGGATAACTTATGAGAATCAGAAACTTGTACGGTTTGTGGGGCATAGCCAATGCATTTCTCAATGGTTTACTTTCACATGCTTTAATTAATTAATTTAATTTTGAAGCATCACCCCTTGTTTATTGATATTGAAGTTTGAATAAGTTGAAATGAGAGATGGCATGAGAGATGAACTCTGTTGGATCTATTTTCTAATTTGTTCCATCTATTTCAGCACTAGAAGGACGTTGTCTAGTGTCACTTAAGCCTTAAGTAAATTATTTTGACAGTTTATATTCAATATCTGTATTAGGTGCAAGCTCATATTGCAAAACTCAAACGGCAGATAAGCTTGATAGATGGACAGCACCAACAGTTGAAATCTCCGTCTGACCAGTGACTGAATTGCTCCTTCAGATTACTCAAAATTTTCTTTTTCACCTTTTTTTTTTCTCCAGCAGCAGAAGATGGCATAGGCATGTAACGATAATATTTATTGTTTCAACTGCGGGGGTTTTGTCCTTAAGCCTCTTTTTATTTTCGTTTTTCTTGTGTCGCACAGCTTAAAAATTGAAAATGTATTTTTGTATCAATAAATAAAAGGGAAAAAGCGTATAATTCGATTATCTGCTAAAGACCCTTTGCACTTTGCATCTGATATGCATTGACTGACTGACGGACCAACTATCCTTTGCTTAACAAAATAAGGCTGGAAGATTAGGCATACAACTGGAGTAAATATGCTTTTCATTTGTTAGTGTTTATGTGCTTTGAGCAGGATTCAGCAGTGGCCATAGGCATGACACTCTGCTCACTCCAATTCATTGTTTGACATTTTGAGCAGAAAATTATGACTATGCGTGCTGATGAATTTTAGTTTTTGTTCTGTTGGATCACTTTGTTCTTTCCCAAAAAAAAAAAAAAATTCTTGGTTTTAGGCATTGGCTTCTTATTGTTTTATTTAGTAGTTTATTTTTATTTAATTTTTTTTATGGTGGTGCGCATGACCGTGGCTGTTACTTTTAGATATTTCAATAAATTGCATTAACATTCTCTGGTTGAATTTGGGTTCCGAAATGCTACAATTTTCATACTTTTGCCGAGTTCTTGTTCTAGCGTTGAAGTGCCTCTTCATCGTATTATGTGTCAATAAAGACGAGGGCTCTTCTCAAGTACTTCCATCAGTCCTTACTATGCTCTTTATAGATGGTCAGTTGAAATGGGGTCATCCATTCCGGCATTTTGGTGGGACCTGCTTTATGCTGTCATCGTCGTTTCAATTCCTTTGTCACACTCATCGCTTTGGCAGATACCAGGTAACCCTATCCTTAATTTTCATTATTTTCTTAAATTTTTTTTTAAGTGGGACCAGCTAAATATTATTCTCTCCTCACCACTGCTCTATCTCAATCTATCTAGGCTTTTTGTTGTCAAGGTGCTTATCTATTTGATTAATGTTGGTTTAAGTGTCCTTTTAGTGGGCTAGGCCTTATTCGAAGTCCCTATTCAACAGTTATACCTAATTAACAGTGTCAGCATGGTCTTACAAGCCAGTCTTCATTCTAGGGTCCTTGATTTCTGACTAATGTCCTTGCAGTCCATGTGAGCTTGTTTACATTTCTGTGGCAGCCCCATCTGTTACCTGATAGAGTATATATGAAAACATTATATCATCTGTAAAGATTGCATAACTTACTTTTCTCCCTATCATCATTAAGTTGCATCATGCATTTTCAACAAATTTGATTCCACGTTTTTCTTTCAGTTCAGACGAGGGTGAATTGCACTTGTGTGTTTTTATCCATGCCCATAAAAAGCGGTGGCAAATAATGCCATCTCACATTATTGCTCTTGGTACAATGACATCATTTCTTAGATTTTAATTATTTTTCACTAAACAACTAAAGCAAGTTTTTACAAAATTTGGGTGGCATATAAAAGAATCCAAATGGATAGTTACAGACTTTCCAGATGAATTAGCTATTTGACATTGTTGAATTGATTTTACAAGACCTTACAATGCTGTCTTTACAGGTAAATCTAGGGGCAAGAGTAACATGGCCTTCATGTGCTGAAGAAATGCAGGGTCGTTGTCACCTACTTAGGAAAATGTATTTTGCTTCTAGCCTCTCAGAAGGGTACCACATTTCGGTGCCATTGGTGGGCCTGCAATTTTTATTGTCCATTCTTCCAATCAATCTCATTCACAGAACATGAAAAAAAAAATATTGTCTCAAAGCGCTGGCGACCCAAGGGTAATTTGTTTCCTTTCCTTTTCCAAGTTTTATTAGTAAAACAATTTTCACCTGGCAAACTCAACAATTTCATGGGTGCATAATATAAAGGCATATTAAACTGGCAAAGTTTTGGTGGGTGTATACTAGTTGTTCACAATATATGTTTGACGTGGTGGGTGTATGATGTTGCTTAGTATGATATAGAATTAAATGAATTCCTGAAATTCAGCTTGGTTAACTCTTGTTATGATGCTATTGTTAAAGGCCAGTATCTGGAGGTACACACATATATACTGCTGAAAAAAGAAACAAAAGGAGAAGACAGGAATGGAAATGCCAAATATTAGATTTTGCAGATTAGTTTCGGTAGATATTACTTTTCTGAAATGGAGCCAGGATAACAAGATTTTAGTGGTGCAGATTTGAGGAATTTATGTCTGAATAGAATTATACTATTTTGGTAGTGGTTATTTGATGAGGACCACAAGAACACCCTCTACTTGTTGAAACATTTCCTTCGTAGCAAACAACACTGCTTGGATAATTGGATAGGTGGAGTTTTCAGATTAAACAAGAAGCATAATTGCTTCGTAGCCGTGTCATTTTCAGGTATAACTGAATTTTACTTTCCCATTTATAATTTGTGAGGATGAGAGTTTTCAGATTTTTAAGTCATGTAATGATTAAAAAAATAGAAAGATCATAAAGTGAGGAGTACTCTAACCTCAATCTTATTAGTTTATTGTGCTGAGTAATTCTTAGAAGACAAACACGACTACATCAACCATGATTGGTTTAAGCTCGTACAAATAAAACCTGTCCATGTTATGGTTTCGGATTTATGAATCGAAACCCCATGCAATTATCAGGTTCCTTAAAAAAAGTTTCAACCTTCAAACTTATTAAACAGAATAAAAACCATAAAACTTACTGAAAAGAGTTATCTTGCTGGAATTAGTGCTTACTTTATTGATTATTTTCTGCCGAAGTCACAAATTTAGTAGAATAGGATTTTCTTTCTTATTAGTAAATTATTCATTTCTGTCTAACTAAAAAATATTGAGAACAGGAAAATAAATATAAAAAAATTTCTACTAAATAAAATAAAACTTCTTAAATATGAAAATAATTAAAAGTATAATTATTAATTATAGATGATCTTCTTTTCATATTTGATTTAATTATAGGATTTTTCTTATAAAAATATTTTTTTTTTCAGAACTTTTTGGAAGAATGGATTATTTGCAAACTATTTTGAAGACTAGTGGTGTCACCAGAAGACAATTTTTTTTTTTTTAAAAAGTTTTTCAGCTTTTATCTCATCTCAATTCTGTTTTAAACATTTTATTTCAAGACTTTGATACTATTTACTGTGAGTTAATTTTCTTAAAAGGCTTGAAATTTTTTTTATAGAAATTGTAATTTTTCACAGCACTTATTTAGAGAATTAATATGATCAACAATAGTATTTAATAATACTATTACTGGATCCTTATTTACTTCATAATTTAAATACAAACAATTAAAAAATTGAAATTTTTTTGATATCTAAAAACTTTAAAAATTATTTTTTACTAATAAATTATTTAAATATCTAATAATAATATTGAACAACTCTAAAGTTATTATAAGCTCCTTATAATCATGTATTCTTTATAATTAGCTATATTTGTTTCAAAATTTTTTGATCACTAGACTATAGTTCTGTTTTAAAATATAACGCTTTGTTTCCATTAGTAAAATATATCAATCATAGTTTTTATACAACGTTGTCAATATTAATGGTGATCAAACCTCTATGCTAATGCGCTAAGTTTTTCTAGACATTCAAATAAATCAATATTTTTTGTCAATTAGTTCCTTATATTCAATATCTTTCCTTGAAACACATGTTTCTTGTTCTAAATAATTGTTTATATCTAAAAATTAGCTCAAAAGCTAAAAAATTAAAAACTAATAGAAAATAAAGTGACGGTTAAGTATAATAATTTATAAGAATCTTATCTTATAGAAGGGATAAGCGATAATCTTAAGATCCTATAAAATAAAGACAATTGGTATAGTGGATGCTTTCTTATCATTTCAAAGTATTCAAATTTCTTTGTCTCAATTATTCATGCTGAGGTTGACACCATAACTGATACGTAACTCCATTAATATTGTCTAACATGAATATTCCAATTTAAATCGTTATCATTTTCTTTTGCTTGATCCATTTTTTTTTCCTCTCAAGTGCCTTTCAATGTTTTCGGCTAATTTTCCCGAGTCTTGTATGTTTCAAATTTGAATCCTAGGATAAGATTTTTTTTCTCTCTAAGCCTTAGAAGAAATTCCTCAACTTTTTGTTTTCTTTTTACCATCCTTTGAGCTTGGGACATTAGCACGAAGGTCTTTGATCGCCAAGACGACAAAAATTCTACCATCACCTAAGATAACCTTGTCTTGACTTATAACTACTCTAAGCACGAATCTAAGGAACTCAATCATAACACGTGGTTAATAATATTTATTCCTTCATATTTTCTCCATTCTAATTTTAACTATTAACCCTCTAAGGTTCAATAAGTTCTCATGCTATAAGAAGATGTAGATTCCATAACAAATAAAGACAATAGGTTCTATCTTCATCTTCATACTCTATGATTGTACTTAATAAGATTTGGAAAGAAATAATCTTACTTAATTTGACCTAACTTAATTCTTTCATCATGTTGATTGATGCTTGTACAATCCCTGGAAGTGATGAGTATTTAGAAATATCTTCTACCTCTACTTTGATAATTTTTGCAAGTCCCACTTCTATGAAATAGATACTTTCAACAACTTTGTCTACACTGAGTCTTAAATCTAGTTTTTCATATAGTTGCCAGGGTAAGTAGGGGTGCAACATAGAGCACTCGTAAAAAAATCTATCGAGTTAACTATCTTCTTCTTGATAGTATATATCACATTATTTGGAAATTGTTAAATCAATTGCTCGAGAAGCTTCCTTCTTTCTAAAACCTGTAGAAGGAATTTTTCTTCTTTTGTTGGGTATAAATCAAGCTGCTCTTCTAACTTTTTAATATAGGAAACAACTTCATCTATAAAATATTTAAGTTGTTGGAAGTCCTTCATAAGTCTTCCTTTTAAACCTGCACATAAAATAGATTGATTTTTTTAAAAGGCCAAGACCCTTGATATTTTGTGAAAAATACCAATTCTTATTTTTTTAAGCATTTGATCAACTATTTGATTGAATTTTGTTTCATATTTTCATAACTTTCATTACTAGATTCTTTTTTAGAATCTTCATAAAATGGAATAGGATTTTTAGACCATAATAGTGCTAAATATTTTACTTTGAAATCATATTTACTAGATAGTTCTTATGATGTGGTCCTATTTTAGGCCATCTTCATCAAGATCATTTTATAAATAATCATCAAGATCATTTCTAGATTTTTTACCAAACTCGTCCCTATTATGGGATTGATTTGGAATCCGTTGAGATTTACTAGCTTTTCATTGGCCTCGTGACTTGAATGTCACATTTTAAAACTTCAAAGCTTAATGCGTTCTTATTATGTGATGACATTAGGCTTTAAATACTTCCCAAACCACCTTTTTGGCTTCATTTTTAGTGTGAAGCTTAACATTCCATCTTAAGACCCTTTTTTATTACTTAATGTATAGTAGCAACTTTGTCAAAGTAGTCTCGATGATTGCTCGTCCTTTTAGACCTAAGATTTATCCTACAAAGTTTTAGAGTTTAAGGATTGAACATACTTACAAGAATGCTTTCTCATTTTCCCTTACTTCTCTCCTCTTTTGGTTAATCGGTTCTTATAAACTTGCCATTAATTTCCTATAACATTTTGAAGCAAAATGTCTAAGTTGATTGCACAGTCAACAATATAAAACCTTTTGATACTTCTATTTTTTTGTCCTTAAAAGATCAAGGCCTTTGCCTTCATTCTCTTTTTTTTTTTATTTTAAAAGTACATTTCTCCTTGACTGTCCTTGCCTCTTACATATCTGGTATAGCTTGTTTATGGTAGTAAGATCCATCTATAAGATTAGAAAGTTCACATAAAAGGAAATTAGCTATACATTTTTATCGAAATAATGTATTCAATATCAAATCTATAATAGCTACACCTTCTTGCGACCTCAAGAGCCTAGTTTGTCTAACCTTTTTAAAGTTTATATTCATAAAACATTTTCATATAAGTTTAATATGTTCTAAAAGTAAATGTCTTAGGGGCTAAGAAGATGTAAAAGGATTTAATGCCGTATTTTGCCATTAACACTTCTTTTTCATAGATTGGATAGTCAACTTTTCACCTTTAAAAGTTTCAAACCAATACTTGCAAATATATTCTAGTTTTTTTGGCTTAATTTTTAGAATTACTTTTTAACTCCTATCTAAACAATACTAGCTTATCTGTATCAGAATGCAAATTCAAACAAGGTAAAATTTTCATTATTTCTTTTACTTGTATTACAGCCTAAGTGTCTCTATCATCCCAAAGCTAGGAACTTTTATTAGATGTTTTCTTTGCAATCCTTCCTAGGTATTTAAAAAGATATTTAATGAATTGTCTAGCATAATTAGCAAGTCTATAAAACTTTTGTACTTACTTCCTATCTTTTAATTCATTAGTAAATTGAATAATCTTTTTAAAAATATGACTTTGCAACTAAATTTTTCTTTTAACAATCTTAGTTCCTAGAAATTTTACTCTTTCTTTAAACCATTCTATTTCCTTTCAGATAGAATCATAACTTCCTTCCAGAAATCAGTTACTTATTCAAGGTGACTCATTTGTTTTTCTTTGTTGTTACTAAAGACTAACACATTGTATTTATAGATTATGCAATTTTTTTCAATGCTTTAAAAGCATCATCCACTTTGCATTTAAAATATGCTAGGGCATTTTTTTTAATCCAATGGCAGTACCAATCATTCATACATTCCTTGAGAGCATTTAATGCTATTAAGGATATTGAGCTTCCTCTATTTTTGCTTGCTAATAACCACCTATCAGTTAAATTTAGAAAAAAATAGAAAGTTGTATGAAACTTACCCTATTACCCTATCTATGACATCTTTTGTAGTAGGAATCTTATGGCCATCATCTTTTATGGCTTCATTTACATGATCATAATCTATAACCATTAATGTTTTTCCCTGTATCTACTTTACATGGTTAATTACCATAAAGGCTAAACTAGAATGAGGACTTATACTATCCCTAATCAGACTTTTATCAAGCAATTTAGGAATTTTTTTTGTCAAATTCCTTAATAAATTATATTCCTAGCTCTTATGATTTTACTAAGACCTTTTACTTTTAGTTGGCAGTTATACCATTTAAAACCCATAATTTTAATGGAATGTTACTAAATTTATTAGTTAATTTGACTAAACTCGCTTTGTTCCTAATAGCTAGATACTTCTTACAATTGGTTTACCTATCAGACTTTGTATTTTAGAATACAATTCTTCATATCGAGTATCATTTGAATCTTGGGATTCAAATAAACATTTTACTTATATTTCACCATGTCATGCTTAGACTTTAAAAGCTAGTTCACAAGGATAGAACCACACAAGTTAGATATTTAAATAGGATAAAATTCGAATTCTAATTTGAATTTAGGAATAGAAAGAGCTAATAGTTAGGTTTTTGCGAGAGAAATGTGAAATTAATTTTGCACAAAAGGACAATTTTCTCTTTATCCCTTTAAAAATACATTTCCTAAGATAATATTATCATTAAATTTTGGAAATGCTAAAAGCCTATCAATGATGAATCTTTTTCCAATAACGATAGCAGACACTTTTTCATCTTTATGTGTTACTAGGTTTATCTCGCCTCCTATCATTCACAACACCACAAGTTAGAACAATGGATGCCACTATTCATTAGGCAGTACATTTGTTCTTGCACTATTAATTGTTGATCCTGTATCAATTAATGCATCTAAAGAGTAGTCATAATAACTAAAAAATTTGAATTTAAGCTCAACTTTTGTATTCAAACCTGCCTTTTCAAGACTAAAAGCTTTTTTTGATGTTATAGGAATAGGAGAAACCATTTTCTAGATTTCCTCAAAAGGAATATAATATTGTTTAGATATTTTTTTGAATCTCCTTTTGAACTTCGAGAATGAATGTGATTTGCCTCATGGCTCTTACATTCTCTTGACTTCCATCATCATTTGCATAAATAGGTATACTAAACTCTTTATAGCCTATTATTTTTTTTATTGCTTATAAATGATTGACCTTCTTTTTACCTTAACAGTTTTGGTTTGTACCCTAGAGCCTTCTTCACTGATTTTACTAGAAACTAATTTTCTAGGCATTTGATCCATAATTCTTAGGTTTCTTTTAAGTTCCTTTAGTTGTAGGAATATATTTTTTCCCTTTTACATTATTTAGGAAGAACCTATAGGCTTAAAATGCTCTGTTAGTTTTGTAAGAACCAACTCTTAGGCCAACTTGACTTTATAAGATTTATTTCTCTCCTATGGAACTGTTTATAGTTGTCTAAACCTTTTTCGAATAATTTTGTTACCTTAGAATATTCTTCACTATAGAATTAGTAGTGTTTATTAACCTGAACACTATCCTAGTGTGATACACTAGATACTTAGCTTGGGAATTCATTCTTTGTTTTTTTTTTATGATTTGATCCTCAAAGTTAATGAATTACCTAAATACCTATCACTTAAAGTCATCAAATAATTTGGATAAGTTTGGAACCAGATTGGATCATTTGTTATGTTAGTCAGCACATCTGATATCAATTGATCCTTAAACTCTCTTTACCTTTTGTCTAAAACTGCTGCTATCACAAAACTATCTACAAGCAAATTGAACAATGGGACTAGTCTTACTTGGATGAGCCCTATGTGAATATACTTATATTCACTTTTTGCTTTACTAGCCATCTCTCTTATTTTGGCTAAATTAATCAGGGATGTATCCAACATTTCTATTTTTGAACTAAAAACCTAAGCTATTAACTAAGACTGAGAGACATCTATAATTGATCTAAAATTTAATATGGATTCTAGATATTATTGATGTCCACCTTAGGCAAATTCTATGATAGGTAACTCCTAGAGGGATCTTTGTATTGGAAGGATTCTTCTACTAGAGTGTTGTCTAAAGGGACTAATTTTTCTTCCAAAGCAGCTTCAGCATTATTCAAGATGAATATTTTAGTTGTTCATATATTAAATTCATCCATTTTAGTTTTCAGACATTACTTCATACATTGAAGAGTTTATATGAGTCAAATCTTTCTCATCTTTAGGCTCTTATACTAGACTCTCATTTTTTAAGAAAATTCTTTTCAAGTTTTCTTTTCGCTTATCCCTAGGTATAAGAATCAACCTTATGACTTTAAAAGCCACAAATCAAGCATGAGCAACTATTCAGAGGTTCTCTTTTAGGACATTTGGATTCTCTTTCATATTTTCTTATAAAAGCATCAATTATATTGTTGTCCCTAAGGTTGGTCTTTATCCTAATAAACCTAAAGGGCTTATTTGACCTTTTTCTCTCGTATCTTCTCTTTTCAATGTTCTTATTTTCCTGTACCTTTTAAGTTTTCTCCTTTTAGAAGAATATCAATCTCGATTAGTTATCATGTCCAGTGGGTAACCATACCTTCCTCGGACATATTTAATTTGAGAATAACACGTGACACTTTGCATATTGCCTTGCTTGGAGATCTCTATGTCTCTTTCTTACGGCACATTTCACAACCTATATCGTTCATCCTAAATCATCTACCACTTTGTCTTTGTTTATGAGTAGTTGATAAGCTCTTTTGATTACTTCAGACCATGGTTCTAAAAGCTTAGCAAAAAAAATCATAATTTTGAGTTGCAAAACCAAGATTGTAATAATATTTTTGAAATTCAAATGCATAATTTTCACAATAACATAGATTACAAATTTACATTTTCATTAATGCCACTAGAGATTACTCTTTTTCTAAAGATTTTATTGATGATGAGAAACTGCAAAATTATCTTTTTAAAGCATTCCCAATTGTTGTAATTATACCATCTGTTAGTAACTTGTTATATATTTCATTTGTTATTTTGCTATTTCTGTTAACATGATCCAATATTTCTAGGCATTACGAGGCTTATAGACCTACTTTGGAGTAAAACTACTTGATTTCACGGCAAACCTTATCATGATAAGCTGCTTATCTATCCTTTTATATGCTTTTTTTCACATTTCAAATTGAGAAAAGTTATAGGGTTTATTACTAACCTCAATAAGTTTTCCCTATATATGAATTCATCTTTCATCTTATAAAAGTAATTGGGTTTGTACAAAGCTAGATTTAAAAATTTTCTAAGATCTTGAGCCAAATTAAAAATATTTATGTTGACTGCTTTTTTTCAAGGTCTGAAATATAAAGATTTCAACCTTTTTTTTTTTGGTGCTCTCTTTTAGAAAGTTACTAGAGTTCGAATCTTTTAGAGGTCTTCTCATATTATTATGGGATGTTTATAGGAATTGTTGGATTCTTTAAAGTCTTTTTTTTCTCTTTCAAATGACTAAGTTTAATAATCCATTTTTCAGTCGTTATTTAACTTAGCCAAAATTTTAAAGAATTAAAAATAAACTTTTACACATCATATCAATATCAAAATCAAAACTGAAACTCACTTCTTTTATCTTTGATCAAACTCCCACCTTTTTTCAAAATAATTTCAAAGCATTATTATTTTTCAAAATTATTTAAAAAATATATTAAAATTAAAAAAAAAAGTTCGTCAATTGCAGCAGTAAGCGTCAAGTTTTACAGACTCCCATCAAAAAAAAAAAAGAAAGGGAAAAGATTTTTATTTATTTATTTATTTTAATAAGAATTGAAACTGGTGCTTGAAGCTAGAATGCATTGGATATTTATCAAGAAAGATACCTGACGGTAAAGCAAACAATTCCCATCCTAAGGACACTAAGAAATGGCCACATAGGTGCCTATATGTATATGAATATAATATTTAACATTATAATAGATTTTAGAGTTTGGTAGTAAATGTAAGAAGGGGAAGATAAAAGGTGTTAGAGGTCAAAACCTGCAACAATGGCAGTAAAGAACACATGGGTGTTTCAGTTAGTCCGCAGAATCACGAGCCCAACAATCACTAGATACCAAACAGTCAGCGGGGTTGTACTCTTCAGTACACTTCACTTTTGGTGCGTGATTTTAGGTGAACTCAGGACAAAGAGAGTGTGTGTGATTATTTTAGGATATCAAGTCCAAATTATGTTTATTACATTTGTCCCATTTTCGTGTCATTATTTACTAATATCATATCTATAATAAATATTTTTTACATAAAAAATATTTAAATACATATTTAAAAATGTGAATGCATTTAAAAATATATAAAATTAATAGTAAATAGTTAAAATTTTTTAATTTTATTTATTTATATGTAGATTCATGCTTTTTAAATTTTAGGTATATTAGTTATTT
>CANXYI010497582.1:0-12781 GCA_948208565.1 Hura crepitans
TCACAATCACATTTATAGGCCAAGCTCTCGGCTATAAATATACTTTGCACTAAACATGCATTTTTCCATCCCTTTACAAACTACGCCATTACATATCCATCCTAAAGCCATCAATTTATGCTTTACACAATCATAAGGTCACTATAGCTATTTACATACCTCTTGGATAACAACAACAATCATATGTCCATTATTTTCCTTCCATCAATATACAAAAA
The DNA here is from genome assembly GCA_948208565.1 of Hura crepitans. Lineage (NCBI taxonomy): Eukaryota > Viridiplantae > Streptophyta > Magnoliopsida > Malpighiales > Euphorbiaceae > Hura > Hura crepitans. Next base: position 219 of record CANXYI010497582.1, read on the forward strand.
ATTCACATTACCTTATGTTGTACACTATATCCTACAAAAAAAACACCTATCTATGCTATCTCATGCTTTCAAACTATCCCTAACATAAAGAGAAAACTATTAAAAATTAGAGGGCATAAAGTGAATGGCTGAATTCACTTACCTCACTCATTTAGAGATGAAATTGCCACCATTTCAAGGCCACCACCGCTTCATTCTAATCCTCATAGACACTTTCTCCACCTTTTTCAATCTTTCTCTTGCTCCAATTCACCTTAAAAAAATGCCATACATATCTCTAAAGAAGTTAGGCATCACTAAGACTCAATTACAACCATAAATACCCACAAAAAACCAAGGAGAAGTCATGAAAACTCACAAATTTGGCTTGTTAGATTGATTCCATCTAATAAACTTCTATGAATTTTAATTCACAGTTCAGAACTCCTTTAGATGTTATTCTTCTTTAGAGACTTCCCTAAAATCCCAAAGTAGTTTTTAGAACCCAAAAATTCCAAAAAAACATTGAATAAAGAAGATGAAACTCTCCCTCTAAGCTGATGTGGCATCATTGCCTGGATAACAATGGAGAAATTTTCCTTCTTTTGTTTAAGTGGAATTATCCACTCGTCACTTACCCTTACCACTTGGAAAGGTCTTAGGCCACATGGCCAAGTGTGGGTGGGTCCTACCACCATTCGGATCACCCCAACAAGTCTCGATTTTTTTAGTAAACTTTGAAAATTTGTTAAAATTCACACAGATATCAAAAATTACATCGTTTATTTAAAATTCATATTTTAATACCTTTTACATGCTTGTAAATTTTTGCCGCCAAATTCCATCGATATGGCAGTTTTTAGACTACCTCGATTTGTATGCCAATCTAAAAAATTATGAGAATTTGCAAACGACCTAAGAATTTTTCACTAATAAACTTAGTGGAATTTTTTAGCTTTAGGGTCCGCTATTTTTGGGTTCATTCAAGCTCATCCCCAACCATTCCTGGCCTATAAAATTTTTTATTGCATCTGAGGGTAGCTTATACTTCAAAATGAGTTATTAGTTTAGCTAAATTTTTAAATTTTGCCTTTTTTATCATATTAAAGCCCCTCAAAGTTTCATGACCAATGTCACTACCTCAATTTATTTGCAAGTGACCTGACACCCCAAAAACACTTTTCAAACCTAGTGGCTCTATTCATGCATCCTCAAAACATGGGCATTACATTTTTCCCCTTTTAAGAACATTTCAACCTCAAAATTACCTAGAGAAATTAAAAGAGGATACTGAGTTTTCATCTGCTCTTCTAGCTCCTAAGTAGCATCTTCTATATTATGATACTTTTGTAGCACCTTAACTAGTAGTATGAACTTAGTCCTCAATTACTTCATTTCATGAGCCATAATCTATTCCATTTTCACCTCATAACTCAAATCCAGTTGTACCTCAATATCTTCCATCAAAATCACATATGATAGATCTAATTTGTACCTCCTGAGAATGGAAATATGACAACATCATGTATCTACTATAGCTCAGGTGGTAGTGCCAGCCTGTACACTAATGGTCTGACCTTATCTATAATCTTATAGTGTTCTATGAACCTAGGATTCAATTTCCCCTTTTTCATAAACCTCAGCGCCATTTCCCATAGAGAAAACTTTAAGAACACTTTTCCCCCACTGTATATTTAATATCTCTCTGCTTCAAGTCTGCATATGATTCCTATCTAAACACAACTGCCTTCAGCCTTTCTCTAATTAACTTCACTTTTTCTTTCAACATCTCTAATTAAATCCACATTGGAGATCTTATTCTCTCTAGCTTCACTCTAACATAAAGGAATCCTGCATTGTCTACCATACAATACCTCATATGAGGCCATCCCCAAACTAGACTGGTAACTATTATCATAGGCAACCTCTGCCAAGAATAAGTACTAATCCCAGTAACCTATAAGCTCAATATCACATCCTCAAAATATATCTTCAAGTATATATATCCCCCTCTCTAACTGTCCATCAGTCTAAGGATAAAAACTATGCTATAGTCCAATCTGGTTCCTATAGCTTCCTATAGTTTCTTCTAAAATCTAAAAGTGAAATGAGGATCCCTATCAGAAATGAAAGTCACTGGCACACCATGTAATCTGACTATCTCATCCATATGTAGTCTAGCAAGCCTCTCTAAAGAATAATCCATCTCAATCGAGATAAAATATGTTTTTGTTAATCTATCAAGATTTACACATGCAGTATCACATTTACCTCTAGTTAAAGGTAATCCATCATAAAGTCCATGGTTACCTTTTCCCATTTTAACTTTGGTATTGCTGTAAGATGTAGCTATCCAGAGAGACCATAATGCTTAGCTTTCACTTACTGACATGTCAAACACTTTACAACATACTAGGCCATATCTCTTTTTCATACCAGGCCACCAATAATAAGATTTTAAGTCTAAATACATTTTTGTGCTCTTAAGATGCATGGAATAAGGAGTCTCATTGGCCCCCTTGAGTATCTATAACCTCAGGTCATCTACTCTAGGTACACATAACCTGTTTGGATAATACATATATCTATCCTCTGCTAACTCAAACCTTATGGCCTTCCCCTCTTTAGCCTTACTTGTCATCTGTACCAATTATTTAGCTTTCATCTTGTTTCCTTTAATTTGTCATCTAAAATCTATTTTAACTTGTAACTCAGCCAACATAACATCTTCTAAAGTGTACTACAAACTAATATTCATAGCTTTTGGAGCCATAATAAGTTTCTTGCTCAAAGTATCAGCCACCACATTAGCTTTCCCTTGGTGGTAATCAATCAGGTAGTCATAATTCTTGATTAGCTCCAACCACCTTCTCTATCTCAAATTCAGTTCCTTTTGGGTAAGAAGGTATTTCAGACTCTTATGATATGTATATATATGTAGCATTCCTCTCTATATTAATAATACCTCCATATTTCCAAAGCAATTACACTAGTTGTTAGCACTAAGTCATGAGTAGGATAATTCATTTCATGTGGCTTTAACTGTCTTAAACAATAAGCTACTACTTTTTCCTCCTGCATCAATTCACATCCCAAGCCATTCAGTGAAGCATTACTATATGTCGTAAAGTCCTTACCCTATTTAGGTTGAACTAGGATAAGAACTTTGATCAGTACCTTCTTTAATTGCTCACATTGGCTTGACACTTATCATCACACTTAAATCTCACATTCTTTCTAATCAGTCTAGTTAAAAGAGTGGCAATGATGGAAAATCCTTTTACAAATCTCCTATAGTACCCAGTTAAACCAAAAAAACTTCTCACCTCAGTTACATCCTAGGTAGTTCCCATTCTAGTACTAGCTTTATTTTATTGAGATCAACTTTGATTCCCTCTACTAAAACTATATAGCCCAAAAAAGCAACTTTACTCAACCAAAACTCACACTTACTAAGCTTGCATACAATTGTCTCTCTCTCGGGGTCTGTAACACTACCTTGAGATGTTGTTTATGGTATTCCTAGCTTCTAGAGTACATTAAGATATCATCTATAAACATCAACATGAACTAATCTAGATAAGGCTAAAAAAATATGTTCGTGAGATCTGTGAAAGCTGTAGAGGCACTAGTGAGCCTAAATGGCATCACTGAAAACTCATAATGCCTATAATGTGTTCTAGAGGTAGTTTTAGAAATATCAGCTTCCTTAATCCTTAGCTAGTGGTATTTAGATCTTAGATCAATCTTAGAAAATACACCTGCCCCCCTCAATTTGTTAAAGAGTCATCTATCCTGGGCAATGGATACTTATTCTTCACAGTCACTCTATTTAGCTTCCTATAATCAATATATAACTTGAGTGACCCATCTTTCTTCTTTACAAACAGCATAAATGCTTCCCCAAGGAGATACATTGGGTCTAATGAAACCCTTATTTAATAGCTTTTGTAGCTATTCCCTCAATTTTTTTAACTCAACAGGTGCCACTATATAAAGAGCAATAGATACTGGAGTAGTACCAGGATATACCTCAATTTCAAAGTCTAATTCCCTCTGAGGTGGTGAGCCTGGTAGCTCATTAGGAAACTTAGAAATAATTAGAATATGGGCAAAATTAGAATTAGTAGAATTCAGGTTAATAGCATAGGGTAAATATGCCTCACAACCATTTTGAAGGAGTTTTTGTGCTTTAACAGTAGAGATAAGATTGTTCAAAAGACTTATCTAAACATTCGCTATCACTGGCTGTCCCTCTACAACCTAGATGGTCAACTTCTTATTTCCAGAATCAAACATGGCCTGATGCTTAGTAATCTATTCCATCCTTAAGATTACATCAAACTCATTTAAAGGTAAATCAATCACATCATCAAGAAATATATCCCCCTAAATCACTAGTAGGCATTGCTTATACACCTTGTTCATAACCACACACTGCCTTATAAGATTGCTAACTCTAATGCCTATATCACCATGTTCAAGCTCTAACTGCCTATTTCATGCTTATGTAGTACATACATGGAAATATGTAAAACCAAGGTCGATCAAGCAAAATTGGAGGATTAAATAAATAAAAAGTACCAGTTATGACATTTGGTGTTGCAGCCTCTTCTCTAGCTCTGATAGCATACTGCCTAGCTAGAGCATGAGCCTTAGTTTTGGTACCCTAGCTAGCCTTATGCTACTCTTATTTGGTTTACCTCTGAGCCCTATTCTAGGGTGCAATATTAGATGCCTGTGTCTGAGTGCCCTCTACCTATCTCTAAGGACACTATCTTCTTTAGTGGTCTTTGGCACCACAATGGAGACATTCTCCTCTTCGACCTACTCTACATTACCCCAAGTGCCTCTTTTGACAAGTTGTAGACATGGAAGGTCTATTCCTATTGCCCCCTATACTAAGAGTACTATCAACCCAAAGAGGCAATCGAGGTCTAGCAATAAAGGCTTATCCTGACCATTGGGTCCATGTTTGTCTCTACCCCTAATTCCCTATCTAATACTGGGACCTAAGTTGAGACTATGCCTATGACTGGCCCTCTCTCCTCTTTTCACCATTCTAGCACTACACTAGGCTATCCAATTGTGAATTTCCTCTCTCTAGAAGAAGTCCCTCTTTTCTTGCAACATCTCTTTCATGTCATATGTAGCTAACACTAGTATTACAAAATCTCTTTTTACCAGAGATTTTGCTATTTGTATCTTCTACATTTAGTTTTACCAAGAATCTCTTGCATTCTTTATATCATTAGAAATGAACTACTCAGTATACTTTAGGAGTTTAGTAAGATCTTCCACATATTTTGACCTCCTGGTATCCCAGGATAGGGTTTACTCCTGCTAGCTATTAGCTAGGAACTTATAGCTATAGATGCTATGTAGCATTGCTAAGCTTAGGTATTGATGCATTGCCTGCCCCCCTATATAGCTATGGTTACAAAATTATTCAGTTCTTCAGCCCTCCTTCATGTACTTGATTAGTCATATCTTTGTTATAGAGAACTTTCTTATCAGCCTTGGGCAGCATAACAGTTTAGAGGAATATGAAACTTAGACATTTGTACTCATGTACTTAGCCTAAGAACATTAACATATGCTCTGATGCCACAAAATGTGACACCCCCTACTAGATTCCTAAAGAAACCCAATAAGCGGCGCATTTCCCACCAAGTCACATAGCTTGACTACTCCCATAGCCATTCATTTAACTTTTACTTATATAGCACTAAGCAATTCTATCGACTCCAAACTTAGTTTAGTATGGTTTTATACCCCACTTAGGTTTATCTTGTCATGTTCAGGCTATTACAGAATAACTTCAACATAGCTCGACATTTCTAAAAATTTCAACAGCATAATGGCTGCTCAGGTCACTATCCTAAAATTTTAAACCTAAGAAACACTTTTACAATATATAATCACATCTTCTAGACCCTTCTAATCCCCTAGATATCAACCTATCATTATTATTTATGAAAAACAATCATAGGCCTCAGGCCACAATCAAGAAAACATATAGAGCCTCAAGCTGACAAAATAATCACATAAGGCATACATATACAACAAGAATTAACCATTACTTAATTTCAACATGCTCATTATAAATATATGTAAATACTATTTTATGTCACTGATATACATCACACCTATTTCCCCCACCTAAGTATATAGAGTGTAAAAGCTATACAGATGTACATGATTAACCTTTTCAAAAATGACCTCTGAACTCTACTACATGCTTTATAAGGTGACGTCTTTATTCTTAGTACCTATGCACCAAAATAGTTATGCTGAGTATAAAATACTCAATAGTAAATTCAAACATTCAAAATATGTCCAACAGTTTATCTATGGATCTTATACCTATTCCATCTAATTTTGATATCCTAGTTCGAAAGAAAGTAGTATGCATAATTACCATTTTACTCTTAGGGTGTTTCTACCCATAAATTATCCAATTAATCATTGTAATTCATGTAAATTATGATTTAGGATTATTAATAATTATTACATTTATACCTTTTATCATTTTAAGCCATTAAGCCTTATCAATGGAAAATTTACCAAAATGCCCCTGTGTAATATTTTATAGTCCTATGCCAATTTTATTAATCTAATTTAATAGTTTCAGTTGGACTATCTCAGAATATAACTTTGATAGACACTGGATCTAGAGGGAACATAAATTAGTACAGTAGTCCCCATTCTAGATTTCTGCTGCTGTTTCAGCTCAATTAGATTCTAGCACCTAAGGAAGAAATAACAAAGAGTTGTCTGCCCAATAGACTAGTTTGTCCAACTAACTAGTGTAGTGGCCCTCAGGGACCTTTGCTGCTGCATGTAAAAGATTAGTGATGACATACTAATCTCTTCAACAGATTGGTCTATCCAACATACTAGTGCAGTGGGCTGCAGGGACCTTCGCTGCTACAATAGCAATATCAAATCTAGCATTAGTTGGCAAGGCTAGAAAGTTGTCTATCCAACAAACTAGTACAGTGGCCCTAATAAAGACCTACATCACTATACTGGCCTTGTTCGAAAAGTAGACAGTGTGGCAGCTATTAAGGATCCCTAAGTTGACCAATTAACCTATCAAGAAGGTGTCTAGATAGTGGGCCATTTAACATCAATTTGTGTCCATTTCTTCATTGATTAACTTTTTATAATATTATAAACTCAAAAATAGACAGTTGTGATTTTACAGCACAGTTAAAAATTAGCCCAGTCTAGTATAGCCATAAACAAACTATACCGGGTGGATTATTAGAAAATATAATCAAGGGTTCAAGTGCCAATAATTATGATATATTATGCTAAATTTAATTCCATAAGTATTTCACAAATCTCACCCATTTGCTATCCAGAGGATTTATTGGTTCAGGTAATAGTTATTTAGGATAGTTATAGGTCATTACAGCCAAGTTTCACTAAGCTTTTTAGGTCCATTACACCTTATTTTTCAGTTCTACTTTCAACATTATTTTCACTAAATTCATAGGCCCTAAGTCGATAAACAATAGGTCATTTTAAGGCTAAACTATAGGCTCAAATGCCATTACATATAATTATAAACAATAGCCTTCAAAGGCATAAGTTTTAGGCACATTATTTAATCTCAAGTTATAGCCCCTTAAAGGCATATTACAATGCACTTTTCATACATATTTTACATGTCATTGCTTAACTACATTACATGAAATTTTTTGGTATACAATTTACTTATTTTCATACCAAAATAGTTAAGCTAATCATGCTCACATGATTAAGCTTTAGTACACATAACATGGTACACCTATTATCCCCTTTCTCATGCCATTACCATTAAACTAGCTTTCAGGTACAACTAGTCTAGAGCCTTAATCATGCATTCCCATAGTGTTCCTTACACAATTATCCATTTATCCATAGCTTAATCACACTTACACAAGTACCTTTACCATTTCATGCCATTTAAAGAAGCAAAAGCCAATTATATTCCTCGACCACCACTAGCTTTCCATGCTTTCATCCATAAATCAACTTATTACAAGCCATACCAATTAATTATGTATTATAGGTCTAAGGCACATGTATTTCTAGCCTTAAACACTATCTAAGGCCACACTAAGCAAGCCATACACATTCATATTCATAGGCTAAGCTCTTAACTACATATACACTTTGCACTAAACATGCATTTGTCCATCCCTTTACAATCTATGGCATTACATATCCATGCTAAAGCCATTAATTTATGCATTAGATAATTATAAGCTCACTATAGCTATTTACATACCTCTCGACTAATAACAACAATCACATGTCCATTATTTTCCTTTCATCAATCAACATAAAATTCACATTGCCTTATGCCATACACTAAATCCTTCAAGGTTAAACACCAATCCATGCTATCTCAAGCTTTTAAACCATCCCTAATATAAAAGGGAAAACTTTTGAAAATTAGAGGGTATGAAGTGAATGGCTAAATTCACTTACCTCACTCATTTGGAGATGAAATTGCCACCATTTCAAGGCCACCACATCTTCATTCTAATCCTCATAGACACTTTTTCCACCTTCTTCAAGCTTTGCCTTACTCTAATTCACCTTAAATAAAGGCTATTCATATCCCTAGTATGGCGCCCTCCGCTCGATCTGTACACTGGACCTGAATAGGGGACACTCGCGCATAAAATGATATCTAGTTTTATTATCCAAAATCACTCGAAATTTAAAAATTTTATGTTAGAAAACATTTCTTGACTCAAAATGTGAAATAAAACACTGAAATCCTTTTAGCACGTAAGTCAAGATAAATATTAGGGTCATCGTGTCAAAAAGTTGACAGCATAACGACTGTACCAGGACACTCTCCCAAATTTTGCCCTATTTAAAAACACTTTTACACAATCACAACACGTATCTCCAACTCACATGTATCCTCCTAACCCTCCAAATTACATCATAAACATATTAAGCCTCAGGCTTTCTATAATTAACAATCTCATATGCAAACTTAATAGTCATCACACAGCATGGGACAAATAGAAAATAAAATCCACAGCTAAAATATTTAATACAAATCCCGCTACAAAATGCAAATTAGATCTAATCCTTTCGGGATCATAAGAGCACACAACTATAAAGACATTACATTTACATCATCATTACTATTATAAAATGAGTACAAAAATACCCATGTAAGGGTTATCTTTATGTCTCCTAAATGTAAAAGCTTTGGCTCTAAATTACTGCCCCATTACCTACGCATCACAAATAAGCAATGTGCTAAGCTTTTGCTTAGTGGTGTAATCACTTTAAATTGTAAAAAGGTAAATTATAGCATGTCATATATATTTATAAACCATTTTAGGTTTTAACATCACAACATGCATTTTCCATCATTTATATGCAACATAAATCATTTTCAATTTTAGAAACATATACATGCATAGATGGTGTCTTATATGCCAACATGCACATTACCAACATAAATAATGCATTTGATGGCATAATCACTGAGGCATTATATAAACATCAAATAACCACCATATTATTAACATAATGCATTACCTTTATAAAATCATAATCTTTAAGCATCACTTATGCTAAAAATCACAATTATCATAAAATAGCCATTTGTAAGCCATAAGGCACAATAAATGCCATACCATATCATGATAGCTTATAAAGATATCTTACCGAACTTATATATGGCTAATAATATTAACATACCTATTTTCAGTCATAAATGCCATTATGGACCTTATAGCTATCCATATTAGTATTTTGAGATGAATACGCATACAATCACCAGAAATAGTCATACAAGTGATAATAAACACATTTAAGCATCTCAAGACCATTTTTGAGTCATTTGACCTCATTTTGTCCATAGGTCACATATTAGTGCCAATTAACATACAATCTAAATTTATGTGTATTTAAGCCATTTTAAACATTTAACCGATGCCCATATCCAAAAGACAACTAACCAAGACTAGATAACAAAATTACTTAGGCTTGAAGGCTTTCCATATTTGAAGATGTGTAACTTAGTCCTGAAGGCTATCTATATTGGTAAATATGTAACTTAGACCCGAAGGCTCTCATACCATGTAAGTACATAACTATGGCCTGAAGGCACTTATACCATATAGGTAAGTAACATAGGCTTGAAGGCTCTCATGCACATAGTATATAATCTTAAGCCTGAAGGCTCTCATGCATAATACACGTAATCTTAGGCCCAAAGGCTCTCATGCAAATTAGCAAGTAAATCTTATGGCCGAAGGCTCTCATATACCCAACACGTAATCTTAGGCTTGAAAGCTCTCAAGCATATCATCAAGTAAATCTTAAGCCCAAAGGCTCTCATGCCCGTCGGCATATAAATCAATGACCTAAAGTTCTCATACCAGAAAGGTATGCTAACAGCCACTACAATCCTAATTGATTGGTCAACTTATCCAAAATAGGTTGTCTAACTATATAGGCATCATTAAACATGTCATTATATGTCAAATTAACCAATTTCATATTTTATATCATTATTTTGCATTAAAATCACCATTGCCCTCAATACACGATTGCATGGCCTACATATGTACAATTGGCCAACTTAGGCCTATTATTGTCCATTGCACTCATAGGATCCATTTTCCAAGGTGTAATGGCATCAAGATACTTAATATCTCAATATGTCACATGAAGACACAAAATATCGATGAAAATGTTCATTTCATGGCATTTTCCATATTTACCTTCAATTAATTATATCATGCCTCATCTAGCATGTATCACACATATATAATCATTATAAGTTAAAAATCCATCTTAAGCATAGAAACACATTGCATCCATACACACATTATATCTTTACATCGATAAGAACATGTGCACACTCATTATCGCATTTATCGATCCAAATGGGCATAATGCCACACATAGGCATAACAAGTTATTTTATGTCATTTTAGTACTCACTATATCCATTATACATATTTTGAATCATAAAATAATGATATGCATGCATTTTTAGGCATATAACACATAACATGCCATTTTCGATTTTATCTCACATAATGTATTTATAAGCTTAAAATTGACATACTTGTAATTCTATCACATACGATTACAACAAATCATCATATTTCATGCATATATCATGCCATAACTCATAAATTATTTTTATAACATTTATTTCAATTTTTAAGCATTAAAGTTCATTTATTACAAATATGACACAATTTACATAATGCATTAACTGGATAATTAAGTTGAATCAAGGTGATTACACATACCGATTAAGGTCGTACGGGAGCCCTGAAGTCGACTTAAGCCTATATATTGCCTTAGAGGTTTGAGTTGTTATTTTGCTTACGAATATAAAAGGGTACGAACTTTAATAAATAATATAAAATAATTTAAAAGCCAAAATAATATTCTAAACCTAGATATATGCTCTATAACATCCTATGAACCCATGTAAAATAAAATTTGTTGAAAAAGAAAACTCAAGAAAGAGAAAGTTACTATTCACCTCAGTTTTCTTCTAAAATACTTTGTCATTCTAGATGATTTTGGTGTCCATGAACTCATCTCAAAACGCTCATCATTTTGGGTCTAACCTCACACTGTGGGTCCCTTTAAGGAGAGGCAAATCATAAGAGCAAGTGAGAGGGAGAGTGGGCGGGATTTTATAAAGGAAAGGGAGGAGGATAATGAGTGTTGTGTATATAAGAGAGGAGGAGAAAAATTTTTCTTTTATATTTTCCATAAAAATAATTTGTTTTCTTTGAAAAATTATTATAATTGAAAATAAAGTAAGTTTTCCTCCATTCTTATCCCTAAAATTCCATAAATCTAAGCCCTAAATCCTCTCAAATTCTAAAGCCCAAATTCTGACAATAACTTGAAAAATTAATATATTTTTTGTCCTAAAAATTGGGTAAAAATAGTTCTTAAACTCAGAAAATTCTAATTCCAAAGCAATTAGACTATTCAAAATATTTGACTATCAGGTTGTAATATTTTTGGATTATTTTGAGCAACTTTTTATTTTTTTTACGGTTCAACTTTGCCTGTAGCATTATTCATAGGACATTGTCGTAAAATCTTAATTAGCATTTTTTAACCATCCGAATGACTTTGGATTGGCTTGAAACTTTGCGCTAAAATTCTCTTGTAATTAATACTTCTTGTTTGTACACTTAGTGCGACTCAGGTCTCGAGAAGCACTATTCATCCTAGGAAGTACTATTCATAGGAGTTAGGATTTTTGGTCATTATATTTCTTCCCTTCTTAGAAAAGATGTCATCCTCGACATACCAAGTTCAAACAACTATAGGTATTGTTCCCACATTTGAGCCTTAATTTCCCATGTAGCCTCTTCCATAATGTGATGTCACTATAAACTTTCACCAATGGCAAAATTTTGTTCTATAATTCCTTGACCTCTCTAGCTATGATAACAATAGGTTCTTCTTTATATAAGAAATCTAGTCTTATCTCTACCTCATCAGCTATCAAAACATGTGAAGGGCCCAATCTATATCTTCTCAGCATCAAAACATGAAACACATCATGAATTTGC
>CANXYI010497626.1:0-10846 GCA_948208565.1 Hura crepitans
ACTTAATTTGGCACCTAAAATAACATAGAAAATTATTGAACCTTAAAAATGCCTAGCTTACCACTTTAAGGATTTAGAAACCCTAATTTTATCCATTTTTGAATCTCTCAAATTTCATTTTTTTTGCTTATTTCTCACTATAATTAAGCTTTAAAAAAGTGATATATGAATTCTAAACCTTTTATTTACGGGTAAATATGCATTTTAGGGTTTAAGAGAGAGAAAAATCAAAGGGAAATGATATAAAGATGGTTTCAGCCACTTATGAAGGATTAGAAAGATGAAGTTTTTATTTCTTTACACCAATTCTTGATGTTTCCATCCTTTATATACCCCCCATCAATGGCTATGATCATCCTACTAAAAAATTCAATGGTTGAGATTAATTCTAGGTTATTTTGGTCCTTAAAAATTCAATTTTAATCATAGAGGTTTCAATAAATTCCTTTCTTGCTACCAAAAATTCAAAAATCCTTTAATTAGCATCTCCCTTGAATTTCATAATTTTTTACTAAGAGAAACCTAGTGAACTAAATAGTCACCAATTTTATTAACTTAAATAAATTACTTCCGATTGCAAAAAAATTCCAATCTCAGTACCATTGATTCAGTTAGAATTTTTTACCCTAAAGTCATGCTATTTTAGATTTTTTTGAGCTCAAAATAGATATTTTATCATTGAACTAAAACTATAATTAAAACTTCTTTTGTTTATTTAACCTCCTATATAATCTCAAATGATTCCCAAATTTCACCACAAAGCATCTTTTAATTAATACTTATTTTTAGTTTGATAACTCCTAACTAGGCCAACTATTCATGACTTATTGTCACTATTCATCGAGATTGGGCCCTGAACCTCATTCTTTTTACACTTTTACATTTCCCTCATATTATTTCCATGGTTCTCTCTCTTAAACCACTTTTTTCTAGCATTACCCCTAACAATTTGGAAAACGATTGTTATATCCTTCGATGGATTTTCACATTGTTATTCATACCAACCAACTCTAATTGATTTGTACATCTATTTAAGCCTTTACAATTTCCTCTAATTCTCATTCTATGTTTAAGTAAGTAGGACCGAAAGTTAAGGCATGACTAATTGAAACTATAAAATGAAAGAAAATATTTTTAAAAAGAATAAGGAATGTTGTGGAATTATAATAAGGATTAAAACATGGTTTGATCTTTACCCTTGATCATGTAGAATATAAATAGAGTCAAAAAGGACTTTTTGATCAAATAAAAGAGGGATTCATTATCTTCTTTTTCTCTCTATTGTTGATGCCACACCTTTTTTTCCTTTTCCACCATTTTTCTTCTTCTAAGTTCTAATTAAGCCTAATTATACACCAAATTAACACCTAATCACCTTTTGAAGATTTTTATCTCAAGGATATAGAGAGATATCAAGAAATTGTGCTAATTTTTAAGAATTTAAGGGTTTGAGGTTGATATAAATAGTGATACTAATCCATGTAAGTGTTTACTTATAGAGTTATATACTTTTATAAGGTGTGTTTTATTACTAATAAGAGATTTCCTAAGTCAGTTTAAAGATTTGTAATACATGAAGTTTATTTTGGATTTTTTAGTAGAAATGTGTTGTATGTTTGTAAATAGGTTAAAGATAAGGAGAAGGGTTAAGAGAGGGTTTTTTAAAGCATAAAAGAGAAATTTAAGGCTAATTATGTGTTTGTATCCTTTGTAATAAGGGTAAATGTAAATTGGTGTATGTGAAGTGTGATAATAATGTATTAAGTGTGTGTGAAATAAATGTAATGATATGAAATTGTATGTGGTTTTTATATTATGATTAATGCATGAGTGTATGAGGTGAATTGATGAAATTGATGATGAATATGCATGACATGATATGGGCCAAAACATCCCTTATGTTTACTTGGTCTCAGTTGAATGAGTTATGTAAAGGGGATTGGTCTAAGTTGATGAAATAAATGAGATTCAAAATCAAGTAATTACGAATGTAGTTTATAGTGTTAATTAAGCAACATTTGATCTTAAAAGTATGATTAAGACATAAGTACTAATTAAGTGATGTTAACTTGAGATCTTGTTTTAACCTAAGTAAGTTAATATAATTCTATGATTGATTTGCAATATTGGCTTAAACAATATAGAAATTAATGAAATGAATAAATGTTGTTATGATGTCCTTTTTCTTACTTATATGTTTAAAGTATGGAAATGAGAAATTAAAGACATAGTCGATGTCTTAATAAAAGAATGGTATTATATGTAAGAGATTGGCATGCTTATATATGTGATGGACTAAATGTGATAAAAAATTATTTGTGTAAATTTGATTAGAAGTGAGAAAATTATGCATGTCTATATGTTAAATTGGTAAAAAAGGATAGGTATGTGTGAATTGCATCATTTAAAATGTGTATGTAAATGTATTAAATGCATGGGTGTTATGAATAATTAAATAAAGTTGAAATTGATTATAAAGTAGTGTTAATTGAATACTTAGCATATGCTAAATGTGGAAATTGAGATGGAATTAAAGTTATGTGTGATTGCGTAAGGTGTGGTTGAAAATCATGTAAAGGTGTGTGCATGTATGTTTGACATAAGCATTAGGCTATGCATGAGATGTGTATTAACTTTATGCTAGCATGTGATTGAGTTAGAGATATTTAATACTTGAATGATCGATCTTGTGATGAGGATCTAAGTTGGCTAAATTCATTGAGGTATGAAAACAAGTTGTAAAAGGTAAGTAGTGTACATTTTTTTCATGATACATGGATTTTCATTGGCATTGAATAAAATAATTTTATGAGAATTATGTATGTTCTGAGAATGAATATGGTTATGATGTGAATGTGTACATAAGTATGTCTATAATAACATGTTTTGATCTTAAGATATGAAAACTTAAATAATATGAGTATGCAATTATAAAGTAAGGTTTACACTTGATATGATTATGATGTAAATACTTATGATGTTCATAAAGTATAAAAGATGTGACACCCCTCACCTAACTTGATCACTAAATCTAAATGAGAAGCAGCACACAAATCTATATCTAAACTTAAAACTATTATACTTTTATAGCCATTGTTTGAAAACTAGATTGGCAATGAAAAAGCTTTAAAACAATATGAGTTAACAAAAAACCAATTTGAGAATATACTATTTAGGTTCATTGTGTCAAAAATTTGGTAGCATAACGGCTGTTTGAAAACAATAGCCCAATAAGTAACTTGTTAAAAATAACATTTCTATGTGAAACAATCATCCTATCTCTTAACAGTGATCATTTTGATCACTCAAAATCGCTCAACATCAGTTTCTCATTAGTATCTTTTGTAAATAATCCATAGTCTAAATTGATACATATAACAAGTTAAAGAATAATAGCAATAAAAATACTTAATCACATACACATATGGCAACATGTACACACCCACACCATTATTTCACTATCATTTAGTTCATTCAAGTCAATACATATTACAATATGCTTTTACAAGTAACCTTGAAATATAACATTATGCATACATAAACAATATCATCCATAACACAACATCCATAATAGATTCAAATATTAAAGTCTCTAAAACTCTATGCCTTCTACAATCTAGATTTTTTTGATGAAGCCTCTTATTCTACCCTTCTACATAGAACTCTAACTTAGACCTATGCAAAAGGAAACCCCGCATTGAGTAAAATATGGTCAGTGAACTCAAAACTAGTCTAGATGATTGATTTTTAGTCATCTTTACTAGTTTCACATAAATCATATAGAAATAGAAGATAGCATTTAAATTTTATTTTGAAATAGTACACATAGACAATTTCATGCAATTGTTACTTGTATACATGTAATAAATTGTATATCTCTTATTTTTGTATACATCTACATAGACAAGTTATGTATCATAATACCTAATATCTAACCTACATTATTCATGTTTTTAAATACCTCACATACATAATTCACGAAGATAAACCATTTTTACATGTTCACATCTAATCCTATCATGTATGAACATTGAAACAGTAACACATTATCTTCTATAATATTATTAGTTCATGTTTGACTAATAGAATTTAAATCACATATACTATTTATAAAGATAAGAGTTATATATATATATATGTGTGTGTGTATACACACACACATACAAATCATGTCAATTTTGATTACGTAGCATATGTCTTAGCATTTTGTGCAAGCTTGCAATATCTTAATTTTTTTTTAGGTATTATAAATTAATGAGTTCCTTTTTCTTGACCATGATTAATAAAAAAAAAGTCTTTATAGTGGATAATAGGAATTGATTACCATAAAGGTTTAGTGGTAACCCAAAGGTCTAGTGGTGACCATAAATGTTTGACAATAACACAAAGGTCTAATAGTGACATGAAGGTCTAGCAATGACTCGAAGGTCTAAAATCAAATTATGGCTCTAAGGCAATTATGGTGGCTTAAAGGCCTAAAATAAGCAACAAAGTGCCCTAGCAGCTGCTAATCTCCCTAGTTGACTAGCTAACCTATCCAAACTAAGTTGTCTACTTTTATGTGTAGCTCACAGCATTTAATTTTGTTTCACATATTTATCATAAGTTATGTTCATTTTCCAAAAGAGTGGCTAACAAATAACCATTAGGAAACTATTAAGGTTTTCTTCATAATGTGTACATCAATTTTTATTCCATAAATCATGTAAATTATTAACATACATCATCATTAACACATCTAATTCAAATCCTAAATTAAATTTCATTAAGCATATAATCCATCCCTCCTCATGAAGTCATGAAGCATCGACACATCAAATTAACATACATATGAATTTCATCATTACGTACATACATGTTTACATAACATGTAACCCCTTTCAAAAGATGAATAATATCATCCCTACCCATTTTCCTCTTGCTGCCAATGTCCCAAAGTGATCAAGGAAGCCATTTTTGGCTTTTTCAAGCATAATTCTTGCCTATTTCTTCCATTCTAGCTTTAGGTTTGAGCCTTCACAACTTCGAGAAGCTAATTCCACCTCAATTTGCATGGAAAATCAAGTGATCGGCCTAAATTTCTACCTCGATGAATAGTAACACAAAATATTTCGAGTAAGTTTTTTTAAATTTTGACATTTTTCTTAGGTTCCCTAGGTACCCAAGAGTTGTTTTATGCAATTGGTTTTTATTTTTATTGTGCATATGATTCATTACAAATTTTTACGAAATGAGTTGGTAATGGGTAGTTAAGAAAGTGGACAAAACACAAGATAAAGGTAAGAGTAAGGTGTGAGTGTGTAACAACCCAAAAATTTATCAATTTTTGAATAGTACATTTTTTAGATGAATAGTGCTCTCAAGACTCAGGGTGTACTAAAGTTACTAGATGAAAGTATTGGTTATAAAATAATTTTGGGTAAAGTTTGAAATTAATCGAAGTTCATTAAATTGGTTAAAAATGCTAAGAAATTTTTATAATAGTGTTTTGTGAATAGTGACCAAGACAAAGCTAAACCATAAATAATTTTTAAAGTTTCTCAAAATATTCAAAAAATTATATGACTTGATACTAAAAAATTCCACAGAGTCTAATGGCTCTAGAATTGGAATTTTCTATGGTTAGGAAGCATTTTTTTTTTATTTTGATAAGCATAAAATTGACATTTTATTTAGTTTCTTTTAATTTTTGAGCCCAAAATTTTCAAGCATTTAGAGACCTGATTATCTAATTTCTAGAAGTGGAATGATAGAAAAGGGATTTAAAATGGGGGGAGAAATGAATTTCTAAATGAATAAAAAATATTTTTTCACCTAAAATACTCACCTAACTTTAACTTTTTTGGTCAAAGTCCATAACTCACTTCTCCCTCTCACTCCCTCATTTTTCTCAACATCCATGGAGAAGAGAATTTTTATTTTTTTCTTCATTTAATCTCTCAAATTTAAGCTGAATTCCAACATCCATGCCATTAATCTAAGTTTACAAATTGATTAGACAAGAAATTAGAGGTTTTTTTAAGAAATTTGGAGGAAATTTCAATTTTTCAGGTTGGGTGAATATTGCCTATTTTTCAATCGGGTAAGATTTTTGAGAAACTGATACTTTTCTCATGTTAAATATATGCCTAAGAGTCAAAAAATGTAGTCATTTTAATTTTTCAAGTATCATATGAATTTTTACGATTTTTCTAAAATTGAATCTATAATGGGTTGTTGCCAAAATAGAGCGATGACATGATAAAGGAAAATTGGAAAAGTGAATGATCCTCTAGGTCACATTGTGATAATTTTGGTATGTGAAATCAAATTAAAAAGTGAATATTTATTAATGCTCTAATTTTCTATAATGATAAATATGTGTATTTAGTGAGAAATTAGTGAAATAAATATGTTAGTTGTGTAAATGAGCATTTTATTAGTATGTATGATATAGAATTAATTTTTGTAATGTTTGCATATTGAAATTAAGATAAAATGTTAAAATTGGGGGTTTAGCCGAATGGCTATTTAATATTTTTCCCATATATGAGTAAAATTTATGAATATAAATGATGAGGTTAAATGTTATATTGATGTGAATTGATCTTATGTTTGTGTAATTAAAGAAATTTGGTATATTAATGTTTGGAAATTTTTATGGCCGAATGGCCATTTAAAGAGGAGTGTGTGAAAAGTGCTTAAAACATTTAAACTAATATGATTTACTATAGGGATTGGCATTTTAAAGGTATAATGTTATTTTGTATCATAAAAAGAAGAGTAAGTTTAATGAGGTGTTATGATTAAAATGTTTTAATGATGTAAAATTGAAAGAATTAATCAATTTTTATGATATGATAAATAAATGATGTCTTAAACATATTAAAGCAACGTAAAGAAATTATGATGCTTATATGTTATATATAGTTGAAAGGACTTAAAGGACTTTAAAATGGGTGATAAAATAAACTGCCCCTCATTGAGATGCCAAACTTGGTAATTTATTTTACTTTATGTATGAATGGTGATTATTATGGCTTAGGAAATATTATGCATATGACAAAGATAAGTTTATATGGTTATAAACATGTATAATTAAGGAATTAAAATTAGTATTGCAACATTATGATGTTCATGTTTATAAATAAATGGCAATTAGATCAATTATTATCAATTATGTAAGTAAAAGCCACTTGAAAATCATTTTAATTGGGTGAAATTAAAAGAAATAAGTTAGCTAGCTGATATGCTTGACAACCTAGATGGATAGGTTAACCGTTGAACTAGGGGTATGTTAGCAACTACTAGGGCACTACGGTGATATTTCATTTTTTAGTCTATGAGTCCACTTTTAGTTTGACTCAAAGACTCATATATGTTTGATCTTCAAATCCATGTTGGTAGATGAACTTTGAGTTCATAAATGGTCATATTACCCATCATGTTAAGTTAAATATTTAATGTTCGGATCCACATTGGTAGATGGACCATTGGGTTCATAGAGGTCATATTGGTTGTCCACCCTTATTATCAATAGGGCATATGTTTTTATTAAATGGGCAAAGTAAAATGAAAATATAATTAAATTGAAAAAAAGATATAATATTAGGATTTTTCTCTTAGTTGAATAAATGATTAAATTCATGTATACATATGATAAACACAAAATTAAGTTAAATTATATGATTATGTGATTTTGTGGTCATTAATTAGTTAGTGCATGGTTATGTATGATTTTTATACTTATAATATATACATATTATAGTAAGAATTAATGATGTGTGTATGAATTTAATATTATGACAATGCAAGGTTTAATTCAATTTCACCACTAAGCAAAATGCTTAGCACATCTTTTGATTTATAATGTATAAGTTCAGAGAACAAGCAAGGTTAAGACTCTGAACTTCAAGATAGAAGTGAAGACAAATATTTTCGTATTTCCTTTTTGATGTATATAGTCAAGTTTTGTAATCTATAGATGTAGATGGCACTCTTAGAAGTGATGTAAATGTTTTATGCCTAAATTATAATGTTTTGTAAAAAATTAGTTTGTGCATGGTTTGTAACTAAACATTAAATTATTGTAAATTCTTTAAGTGCATGTTTGACATCTCTTCCTGAGTTTAAGACTGTGATATTGAAAATATGGAGTTTAATGGTTTAGAGTGATCAGATGGATCATGGAGTTGAGAAAATGGATATGAATGGTTATAGAAGTGTCTTTTGTAGGTTTAAAAATTTTTGGATAGTGCCCTATATAGCTATTATGCTGGCAAAATTTTGGCATGAGGTTTACAAATTTTGAACCCATAATTTGATTATTAAAAAGGTTTTTAAAAAAGTTGAAATTTTTTTAAGGATTATAATTTTTGGTATTAAATTTTATGTGATTGGACATTGGTAAATAAGATTTATTTGTGAGTTTAGATAACAAGGTATGTGTTGCACACATTAGTTGTGTTAGGCAACCAGCCGGAGATCGAACCAGGTAAGGGGTGTCATAGAGTAGGTCTCAAGAGTACATTGTAACTCTCTTGTTATGTGTAATCAATAAAAATTATGTGAATTTAGTTGTCTTCCATAAATTACATATTAAGATATAAATGGTATTTATGCATTAAATGTAAAATTAATGGATGAATGGGTAATTAATGGTAATGAATGATGTAAATGATGTGTGATTAAGTGAATTGTAATGATATATGGATGAAATAAATGCAGGTTAATGTTATGGGAATGATAGAAATATTGTATATGTATGTATGTGTATATCAATGTACATAATGCACAGAAAATGTAGTGTGCATAATGTATGAGGTGGAATACTTATGTAAACATGATTCATGAAGATGGAATATGTGATATAAAGGTTGAACTTGGGATGCGATGATGGCCAATATAGCCTTGTGAGGTTGTGTATGTATGTTGGGATACATATGGTTGTGTAGGTATGTTTGCAACCTATATATGTGATATTTATGTGAAGTGTGTTCATAAATGAATTCAAATTGTTATATGGACATAAAGAATAATAGTTGGAAAAATGGATGGCAATATAGAGGGTTGGAAGGCAATATGGCTGAAATGGCCATGAAACATGATGTTGTGTGTAAGATTGATTCCAAAAGCATGTATGTGTATGTATGTGACATAATTGTATGTTATGCATGATGATTGATCATAAATGGATATAAGAGGTAAAAATGTGCATGTTATATGCGTAAGTGACTAAGTCTTTAGTGGTTTATATGTGTATGCCTATATTATGGTGAACAAAGGATAATTGTATGTAATTGGTGGGTTATGTATAATGGATTAGCCATAATATGCTTAGTTCAAATTATGTCTATATTATAGAATAAAAAGACTCAAAATTCTAGAAATGTATTCTTTTTAACACTTAAGTGTGCAATATGGCATATTTATGATATGCTATGAATCTTTATGAGGCATATTGATTTATTATAATGCTTATAGCATGTTCATGATGTGTATGACATGCAAGTATCTAGAAATGTATTATTTTTAACACTTAAGTGTGCAATATGGTGTATTTATGATGTGCTATGAATCTTTATGAGGCATATTGCTTTATTTTAATACCTATAGCATGTTAATGATATGTATAAATGCAAGTAATGACATGAGAACTTTAAAAGTGTGTGATGACATATTTATGATGAAAATGTTCATGCATGAGCTTAAATACCCTGTAAATATGTTATGGCAAATAAAATGTCATATATATGTGTACTGTGTTTAATATGAAATCATGACTAGATAATGCATTTGTTAACATATGCATGTAAAGTATTGTTCTATGGCATTAATGATGTGTGTGGTATGTCATAAAATTGTAATAAGTTTATAATCATGTTTTTCTAGGTATAGTCATTAGTTGGCTAAACCAATTTAATTAAAAACAATATTAAGCAATATTAATAAGGTGAATTAAAAATAATGGTTAGTAGCTCATGCAAGCAAACATCCTAGTTAGATAGGTTGACTGATCAGGATGGAGTTATAGTAGCTGCTAAGGTACTTCAATACCTCTATAGCCTTTGGGTTGTGATGTGTGAACCTTCGGGTTACTTTTTATGTACTGACCTATAGGTTTGATGCCTTGATCTTCGGATCTTATTTTTGACCTTTGAGTTTCATATGTATTATTGATTTGACATTATGTTCTTATCTAAAGGTCTAATATGTGATGACCTATTGGTCTATGCTTTTTTAACCTCTGAGTTAGATGCATGAGGGGCCTATGTGGTTTCGAGGGCCTAGGTGGTCCACTAATACTTCATTATCCATAGTGTTATTATTTCTTGAATATGGGATTTAATATATGGATTGTAATAAATAATTAATATGGTTTTATGACATATGGCATAATTTAAGGATAAATGATTTTTTATTTTATGGCATGTAAATGCCTTATGTCATAATTGTCTATTTATACATATTATGGTTAATGTTGTATAACATGTGAGATTGTGGATGTTTATATTTCTTATATTAGTGAATAATGTTAATTGACATATTTATGCAAGTTATATCGATTACACCACTATGTTATTGCTTAGCACATTGTCTATTTTTGTGATGCATAGGTAAGGTGACAATTTGAGAAGCAAGCCTTAGATCATCAAGTTTCAAAGAGAAAGATTCTTTTAGGAACTTTTTGGTATATTTTTGCATCTAAATTTTATGATTTATAGCTAGTAGCACTCATATGGTTCTAATTATAGGGAATGGGGTCTAAACTAGTTTAAATGTAAATTTTGGATTTTAAATGACCTGCAATATTTTAAAGTTGATTTTGACTACATGTTGTTATAAATGTTGCAAGCCTTGGGATGTT
>CANXYI010497804.1:0-13623 GCA_948208565.1 Hura crepitans
TAACCTTTGAGTCTCAAAAGATGAGAAGGAAGTTAAAGGAATCTAGGGTCACCCCTTTTTTATTACCCTAAGGGGTGTAAGTTTGGCACCTCAAAGTAGGAGTCACCACTTGACAGAGTCAAGAAATACCTTATGGGGCAAAAACTAGAGTGGTTTGGAACCCTACTCTTATTTATACCTTAAATTAATAATAAAATTCATTTTGAATTTATGATACTATTCCTTTTCTCAAGCAATATTTTACAATTAAAGTAAATCACACATTTATGTAGAAGCAATTGCATAATATATTAACAGAAAAATAAATAGGTGCTTGAAATCAAAATAAAAAATATGAAATCGGGCAATTGATTATTTCAAGAACTTTAGTTCTCACGTGCCAATTTTAGAAAATGAATTTTATTGTAATGACCTTTTATTAAAATCAAATGATGGATTTGAGAACTTTGGTTCTCGCATGCTAATTTGGAAAAATGAATTTTTATTATGATGATTTTTATTTGGAAGAATGGATTTCAAATGTTAATTTGGAAAAATGAATTGTATTGTGATGATTTTTGTTTGGAAGAATGGATTGAGAACTTTGGTTGTCAAAGGTTAATTTGGACAATAAATGTCATTGTTGCTAATTTTATTAAGAAAGAATGGAAATTTCTTTCATTAGCAAAACACCAATTTATTAGGTAAAAACAAGATTTTGATTATTATTTCTTTCTAACAAGTTAAACCATTTTTCTATATAATTTGGTGCTTGAGGAATATTTTGTGATTAAAATTAAATGTGTCATACATAAATCGGGTAATGGATTTAATTTGAGAACTTTGGGTCTCACATGTTAATTTTTAGGAAATAATTTTGTTGTGACTTTTATTAATAAAAATCAAACCCGCTTTTACTAATAAAACACCAATTAATTAAATAGAAATATTTTGATTATTTTTTCGATCACGTGAAAATTTATTTTCCTAATTATTTCAACATTCACAGAATTTATAAGAAAATAATTCAACGAAAAATAAATTACACGGCAATTACCTAAAATACAATCTAACCGAATAAAAGATAAAAATTACATTTCGAGATGCCTAAAATACAATCTAACAAATAATTGACAAAAATAACAACAATTAGCCCTAAATAATCAAGTAACTCGCATCACAACAACAGAAATAATATATTGGCATACGAAGCAAAAATAGAAAATGGAGAGAAATTAAATAAAAATAAATAGTCACAAAAATATAAAATATTTCATAAATAAATTACCACATCTAATAAGTAGATGGATAATGCAAAAAAGAAAAATAAAATAAGCACAAATGACCAAAAATAATATTTTTGATGTGAAGCAAAAATATGAAGATAGACAAAAATTAAATAAAATAGGTAGTCGCAAAAATATAAAATATTACACAAATAAATTACCACATCTAACTAGTAGATAGATAATGCAAGAAGGAAAATAAAATTAGCACAAATGACCAAAAATAATATTTTTGATGGGAAGCAAAAATATAAAGACGGATAAAAATTAAATAAAATAGATAGTCATAAAAAAACAAAATATGACACAAATAAATTACCACATCTAACTAGTAGATGGATAATGCAAGAAGAAAAATAAAACAAATGACCAAAAATAATATTTTTGATGCGAAACAAAAATAAAGGCACAGATACAAATTAATTGGAAATAAGTAGTTTCACAAATACAAAATTATGTACAAATAATTTACCACATCTAACTAGAAGATGGATAAAATATAGAAAGAAAAATAAAAAAATGGATGAAAAACGAGTTGGTCAACACACCAGTATATTTGCCTTCAAAAAGATCAAAGGTCAAATTGAATAACAATGCTTGAATCTTGAAAAAAAAACCCAAAATATGGTGTAAAAATAATATTTTTTTGTATTTTCTATGTATTTCTCTCTCTAGAATATTTTCTCTCTCTTAAAATTGACCCACCTTAGCTCAAAATGACCCAATTAGTTTTTATGCATAGACCCCCGAGGCATTTTTTTGAGTGAAAATGGCCATTTTGGGCTCAGTATTGGCCAAAACGAACGTTTCCAGGGGTAAAACGACCGTTTTGACCATTACGTGCCCAAATAGCTATCTGCGCACAGGAACAGCCATTTTGAGTCGAATATTCCAAATGGCCGTTTTCATTAGCAAATTGGCCATTTTGACCGTTGTGGGCCTAAACGGCTGTTCTGCACATGGGAACGCCCGTTTTTGGCCGAACAGTCCAAACAGCTATTTTTGAAGCTAAAATGGCCATTTTCCAGGTTTTTTTTTAAGGAAAAAGTTTTGAGATCTTTGGTTTGGACGTGAAAAATCCATTTTTCGAATTTTTGTCCTTTTCATCATCATTAGGCAAACCAAACCTAGGAGCCCCCGAAACCCAAAATCTATACCTACTATCCTATAAAAGTGTTTGATGTTGATAATTATTTAGGTATTGGGAGGTCTACGAACTGATCCCTACTATTACTTGAGTTGTTTGCTAATAATTATATGGATATTTGGAGGTTTACGGGTTAATCCCTACTATCCATAGAGCTACTTGTTATTGATTTGTTTGAGATATTATTAAGTCGATGGACTGATCCCTACTGCCTCTTATCTAGTGTTTGGAGGTTTAAGTGAACTGATCCCTACTATCAAACTAAGCTGGTGCAACGATCGGGGTCTAGAATGTAGGAATTACCCAATTTCTTAGTTTCCTCTTAGTCCAATGTCTTTAAATGTAGTCTATCTAGTTAGTGCTATTAAATGAAATTAAATTAATGTATAGACCTGATTAATGACAATTTAATAAATGACTACATTAATTGAAATTACCATAGTGGCATAATTGTAATTACAAGAACTGAAAGACTAATTAATTAGAATTAATGCCTTGCATGAATTTAATCTCTACATTACATTTATAGCCTATGATTACATTTGAATGCCTACATGTAACACATTTTTAATACATTAGATTCACCACTGAGTTTTATGCTCAACCTACTAATGTTTTCATTCTCAGGTTGCAAAGGTAAGCAGTCTAGCCTTGAAATCATGCAGTGTAGCAGCACAAACTGTGAAGGGTACATAAATGTCTTTTTTCTTTGTTTTGTTAGTCAACAATCATGTAAACATTATAGGTTATGCAGTTTAGCATGCTTAAAATTTACTCATGTTTGTATATATTAAAAAAATAAGTGTGATGTATATAAATATGTTATTTATCTAAATGGTTTATTTTTATTGGTTTTTAATGATTGTAGGCCTAAGGCCCTATGTGATTGTGATGTGTGATGAGATTATTGAGGGGTATAAAAGAAGGAGTTAGATTGATAATAATTATAGAAGAGCTTTTACAAGTGAAAAAAAGTTCAAAATGTCACCTGGGTAGCCATTGTGCTGGCTATTTTTTCATAAAATATAAAGTGTCCTTTAAATTTTTTTTAAGGCTTGATATACCTCATATGAGGTTGTTTAAAGGATAAATTGCGAAATTAAGCAATATCTAATAATGTTATAAAATAGTCTTTAAGTTTTAAGGAGTGTAGACTCAAAGTAATTTTAGGATGGGTGACCTAGATAGAAGTGTATTGCATGTCAAATTTCTTCGGGTGTCAAGTAGAGGGTGTCACATTGGGTGGTATCAGAGCATAGGTCGTATGTTCCTAGGTGTTTTGCATTAGTGCTAGTGTTTATGGTTGTCTTTTTCTTGAACTACTACAATGCTAAAAGGTTGACAGGTCATATTTCTTTTACAGTTGATCAAGATGTGTGATTAACTATCAGAATATCGGGGAGAAGAAGTGGCTAGTTATACCCCTCCCATTATTTAGGGGGGAACTAGAAGTGCAGCCATACTAAAACCTATTAATGCTACACAACAGCAGTAGCTACAAGTACAGCCATAGACACTAAAATCCTCAACATTATTATAGTAGATAATAGATCAGCTCAAACATACTTCAGTAGCTACTATTCCACCACATCCATAAGCTCCAGTACCTCCTCCACCACCAGCTCCTTCACTGAAGATACCATTAAAGAGAATTAGAAAGATAGAAGTTGTAAACTTTTTGCATACAAAGGATGATGATGCAGCACAGGTAGAGTATTGGTTAGAGAGGACTTTTAGAATCCTAGAACAACTAGAGTCTACAGAGGAAGAAAGGTTGAAGTGTAGAACTTTTCTACTTTAGGAAGAAGCATTTCATTGGTGGGATACAATTAAGAAAATGAAAGCTGTAACATAACTCAATAGGATCATTACCAGAGAGAGTGTCCTTAGAGATAGCCAGAGGTGCCTATA
Organism: Hura crepitans; assembly: GCA_948208565.1. Lineage (NCBI taxonomy): Eukaryota > Viridiplantae > Streptophyta > Magnoliopsida > Malpighiales > Euphorbiaceae > Hura > Hura crepitans. The sequence goes on from CANXYI010497804.1 coordinate 4,324, forward strand.
TTTAAACATCTATAGCAGCATCTTAGAGTAGAGGATAGAGGCAGAGTAAAGGGAATTAGCCTAGTGCCAGTTAAGGTACAAGGTTAGAAGCATGTGCACTAGTGAGGCAATATGTTGTCAAGGCTCATGAAGAAGCAGTAGCCCAGATGTCATTACTGATATGTTTAACTTATTTGATGTTCCAATTTTAGCATTGATACAACCAGGATCTACACATTGCTATGTATGCACTACACAAGCACATGATAGAGGACTAAAACTTGAGCATGTAAATATAGACATTCAAGTCAATAATATTAGAGGGCAGAGTGTGAATGTGAACCAGGTGTATAGGTAGTGTCCTTTAGTAATTCATAAACATCTATTTCCTATTGATTTAATTGAATTAGCCTTCCATGAATTTGATGTGATTTTAGGAATGGATTTGTTATCTAAACACCGAGCTATAGTAGGATTGTAAACACAAGAAGCTGACCCTCTATACTATAAAGGGGCAGGCAGTGATAGCTATAGGTGAGAGAAACCTTTTAGATAATCTCATTTTAGTAATTATAGTAAAAAAAAGCTCATCCATAAAGGGTGTGAAGCCTACCTAGCACATGTTATTGATACCAATAATTTTATTCTAAACCTTCAATAGATCCTAATAGTTTTTGAATTCCTTAATGTGTTTCCCGATGAGTCGCCAAGGTTACCACCATATAATGAGCTTGACTTGAGATTAAGGTGTATCCTAGTACATCTCTTATGTCCCTTACCCCCTATAGAGTGGCCCCTATTGAGTTGAAAATTTTAAAGGTGCAATTAGAAGATTTGTTAGATAAGGGTTTCATTAGACCTAGTACTTCACCTTGGGGAGTCCCTATTTTATTTGTGAAAAAGAAATATGGGTCACTCAAGTTGTGCATTGATTATAGATAGTTGAATAAAATGATAGTGAAGAACAAATATGCCATTCCCAGAATAAATGATCTTTTTAACTAGCTAAGAGGTGCAGGTGTATTTTCCAAGATTGATTTAAGATTTGGGTACCATCAATTGAGAATCAAAGAAGTTAACATTCCTAAAATTGATTTTATGACTCGATATGAGCATTATGAGTTCTTAGTGATGCCATTTGGGCTCACTAATTCCCCAGTAGCTTTTATACATATAATGAATAGAGTGTTCCAACCATACCTATATCAGTTTGTTGTGGTATTCTTTAGAGTAGTTTTACAGATTCTAAGGGAGAAATAGTTATATGCCAAGTTTAGTTAATGCAAATTTTAGCTGAATAAAGTAGCTGTTCTAGGACATGTAATGTCAACAGAAGGTATTAAAGTAGACCCTAACAAGGTTAGGGCAAAGTTAAAATGGAAGCCTTTGAGGACTGTGATTGAGATATAGAGTTTTATAGGTTTATCTAGGTACTACATAAGATTGTTGAAAGGATTTTCAATGATTGCAACACCTATCACTAGATTGATAAGAAAGAATATGATATTTGAATGGGATGCAAAATGTTAAGAAAGTTTTGACTAGTCAAAGAAGTTGATAGAAGCTCCTATCCTAATTCAACCTAAATAAGGTAAGGACTTTGTTGTATATAGTGATGCCTTACTTAATTGATTGGGTTATGTATTGATGCAAGAAGAAAAAGTGGTAGCATATGCTTCGAGATAGTTAAAACCACAAGAAAAGAGCTATCCTACCCATGATTTGGAGTTGGCTGCTATTATTTTTGCTTTGAAAATTTAGAGGCATTAACTATATGGTGAGAAATATCATGTCTACATAGACCAAAAGAGTCTAGAATATCTCTTTACTTAGAGAGAGTTGAACCTGAGATAGAGAATGTGGTTGAAACTTATTAAAGATTATTATTGTTCGATAGACTACCACCTTGGAAATGCTAATATGGTAGTAGATGCTATGAGTAGCAAGTTTATGGTAACTTTGAATGTTATGAATGCTAGATTGCAATACATAAGGGAAGATGTTATTTTAGCTAAACTTCATATTAAACCAAATTTTAGATAATAGATTAAGTAAGCATATGGTAAGGATGAACAACTGGTATAACTTATGGGTAAAGTTAAAGAGGGAAAGGCAGCAGGATTTAAACTGAGTAGTGATAGACATCCATATTACCATGGCAGGTTGTGTGTACCTAGTACAAATGACTTGAGGTTACAAAGTCTAAAGAACGCATATAAAGCTCAATATTTTATACACCCTAGTAGTATGGAGATGTACTTAAATTTGAAGTCCTAATACTAGTGGTCATGTAAGAAAAGAGATGTAATAGAGTATGTGGCTAAATGTCTAACAATGTAGCAAGTAAAAGCTAAAGATTAGGTTTCTACTATATTGCTGCATCTTATAACAATACCAAATTAAAAGTGGGAGAAGATTGCAATGGACTTTGTAATAAGACTACCTATGACTAGGAATAAGCATGATGTTATGTGGGTGATAGTTGATAGACTAACTAAGATAGCTTATTTTATTCCAACTAAAGTGGATTACTCATTAGAAAGGCTAACTAGATTATATATCGATGTGATTGTTAGACTCCATGGTGTACCAATGGCCATTATTTCAAATAAAGACCCCTCAATTCACTTATAGATTTTGGAAGAAATTACATAAGACCTTGGGTACTAAACTGACCTATAGTATATCTTTTCACCCTTAAATAGATGGACAGTCATAAAGGGTGATACAAGTGTTAGAAGATATGCTATGCAGTTATGCAATTGAATTTAAAGGTAGCTAGGACCAATATTTGTCTTTAGCTGAATTCGCTTACAATAACAGTTATCAAGCAAGTTTAAGCATAGTACCTTATGAGGCACTATATTACAAAAGATTTAGAATTCTTTTATGTTAGAGTGAAGTTAAGGAAAATAAGATTTCAGGGGTTAACCTGATCAAAGATATAGAAGAAAAAGTTAAGGTGATCAGAGAAAGAATGAAAGCTGTAATAGACAAGGAGAAGTCCTATGCTAACTTCAAATGGAGAGATATTGAATATGCAATGGGTGACATAGTGTTTTTGAAGGTATCTCCATTGAATAAGGTACTCTGATTTGGAAAAAAAGGGGAAACTGAGTCCTAGATTTATTGGACCCTAAGAGATCATAGAAAGAGTGGGAGAACTACCATATAGTCTAGCCTTGCTATCTAAGTTACAATAGATTCATGATGTATTTCATGTTTCAATGCTCAGAAGGTATATATCAGATCCTTCCTAAGTAGCTCTAGTGATAGACATTGATGTATAGCTAGATCTAAGTTATAATGAAGAACTAGGACATATTTTGGCTTGAGAAGTAAAGCAACTAAGAAATAAAACCATCCCTCTATTTAAAGTTATCTAGAAATATCACAATATAGAAGAAGCCACATAGGAACATGAGGAGTAGATGAAAAGTCAATATTTACATCTATTTATGCCAAGTAATTTTGAGAATGAAATTTATTAAGAGGGAAGAACTTTCATGCCAATAAGTTAAGGCTATGTCAATAGTAACTCCGAGGCTCAAAAAGTGTTCCTAGAGTGCCAAGTCACCTTCATGAGGCCCAAAGCAGGGTGTACTAGTCATGAAACTTTGAAGGGCTTGAAAATGACATAATTTAAATATTTAGCAAAACAAATAAAATATTTTAGGTAAAAATTTAGTGGTCTATGGGCTCCGATGGATTTGGCTGAGAATGACCTAATATATGCCAAAATAGACCTAAAAAGACTACACCCTAAAGGTCAAAAATTCCTCTAAGCCCATTAGTGAAGGAATTTTTAAATTTCAAGGTTGTTCTCCATTTCACCATGATTTTAAGTATTGCACATAAATTGAGGCAATTAGTTAACTATCCTATTGAGGGAATTTGGCTATAAAATCTTGCAATGCCCTAAATAGGCCTAATCGAGTATTTTTAAAATTGACATAACAATTTTTAGAGGTTTGAGTTATATTTAAAAGTTTTCAAAAGTTTTTGCCGAAACTAAGCATTTTTAAGGCGCTTGGGTGACACATATCATCACCCGAGCCACCTCGACCACAATAAAAGGGCCATGGTGCCACCTATGCCTCCACTTGGCCAAACCCATTCACCCTTCCACATTCCTCTTTTTTTTTCTTCTTCTTCCACTCATCGACATCTTCATATTTACTCCTCCATTTTTATGGTTACTAAAGCTCTTTTCTCTCGATAATTATCACTAAAATTCCCTTTAATTTGGCAATAAATAGTCCTTGAAGTTTTTGAAGGCCATAAATAACCATAGAATTCAAGAAAAATCATGAATTATCAAGTGTACATAAAAAGTGAGCTTGAAAACAAACTTTTGTGTGTAAGTGCTTTTCTTCCTTTTTTATTTTATTTTCTAAGCAATTTCATTCTTCTAAGGGAGCTTATATTGTTGTATTTTGGTTTAGGGGCTTATGGAAATTTTGGTGAATTTTCTAAGCCATTGTTATGTGTATGTAAGCCAAGGTGAAAGTGGAGTGCAACAAGGGAATGCACAAGCTTAAAGTGTAGAAAAAGTCATGAAATTTAGTAAGGTGTGTGAATTTAATGTATTTATAACATGCCATAATTGATTTAGACATGATTTGGCATGAAATGTTTTATGGAATGTGAGGATTATATGGCTAAAGCATGTGTAATCATGAACTAAGCTTGTGGTAATGCTAATTATGTATGGTTTGAATGGTTTGAGTGGTGAATTGGTGAAAGAATGGATGGAATGGTGAGAGGTCACTTTGGCCAAGAGGTTTATGTGTGTGCATGGGATGTGTCATGGCTTGGTTTATGTTAGAATTGTATGGCTTTTTAATTTGTATGATATGGAATTAATTACTTGTGTAGTGATGTTTCCATGAGTGGTCGAGAGGTGTATTAGGTTGCAAGGTGCATGTATGGCATGGTAGAATGGGGTATTGAATGGGAAATGCAATGTTAGGATATAACTGTATGTGTATATGGTTAATTTAATGGAATAATACTTATAAGCATGTTTCATAGTGTGGCTGAGGCATGTATAAGGAATGTCAAGGCTTGGTTTGCAAGGTATGTGAGGTGTGTATATGTATGTATGGTTAAATGATGCCATTATATATGTATGTATGGTTGAATGTGAAGAAAATCATGTATATAGCCATGAACAATCTTTGGCTGAGAGGTATGAGAGGTAAGTTAGGCATGATGTATGTTTTTGTGTGAGAATGGTATGGCAATTTGAGCATGAAATGTGTAATGTGAGATTGGTATGAAATAGATGAAAATGTATGTGTAATAATTGCATGAAGTATGTTAGAACATATATGGAAATATGGCTTGAACAATGGTAAGTTTAGTATAGAAAGTGTTATATAAAATTGGAACCTAAAATGCCTCAAAAATGGACTTAGAAAACATAGGTAAAAATGACCTAAAACTAGCTAAATTGGGATGTCATTTCAACCATATGTGTATAACATTCTGAGATGGTAATTTGTGCCAATTTTAGTGGCTTTATGAGATTGATAATATGACATGATAAATGGCCTTTAATGGCAAGTGAATTGGCATGAAAAGATGCCTAGTTTGAGGTTATATATATATAATGGTGTATGTAAAATATGAAAATAACTTATAACTATTTATCAAAATTACCAAAAAAACTTATGCACTATAAATGGCTTTGGATTTTGACATAATTAGACTTAAAATGATGACCTAGATTAGACTTAAAGTGGACTTAATTATGCATAAGGAAATGGCCTAATTTAGCTTAGAAAAGTAAACCCTTTATTGTCTAGTAGGACAAAAAATGACTTGTAACTATCTAGGTCAAATTTTGACTATCAAAATAAATTCATAACTGTTTAGTTTTTACTTCTAAATATTATAAGAGGATGACTAGTAAATAAATAGTCATAAAATATTGTTAGATAGCCCATTAGTTAGGCACTTACAAGATGGGTTGGCCTATCAACTTAAGGATTAGCAGTTACTAGGTATTTAATGATGATTTTCTAGGTATTAGGAGGTCTATAAATTGATCCCTGCTATTCTTTGGAAATGTTTGATATTGATGATTATCTTGTTTGGGAGGTCGACAGACTGATCCTTACTATCCATTAGAGTTATTTGCTGATAATTATTTTGATATTGGGAGGTCTATAGGCTGATCCCCACTATCCATAGAGCTACTTGTTGTTGATTTGTTTGAGATATTGCAATGTCTATAGATTGATCCCTGCTACCACTTCTTTAGTGTTAAGAGGTTCAAATGAGCTAATTCATGGTATCAAACTAGGCCGGTGTAGCAGTTAGGATCCTAAATGTGGGCCATTACATAAATTATCAGTTCCCTCTTAGTCTAGCATCTTTAAGTGTAGTTTATCTAGTCAGGCCTATTAAATTAAATTAATGTGCCGACTTGATTGATGACAATTCACTAAATGATTACAGTAATTGAAATTATCACAGTGGCATAATTATATTTAAATGAATCAGGAGACTAATTAATTCGAAGTAGTGCCTTAAAAGAAATTAATCTTTGCATTGTTTTGTTAGCTTGTGATTACATTTGAGTGCCTATATTTAACATGTTTTTAATGCATTAGATTAACCACTGAGTTTTATGCTTAACATACTAAAGTTTGTTATGTAAGTTGCAAAGGTAAGCAGTCCAAGCACAAAATCATGCAATGTAGCAGCACAGACTATGAAGGATATATAGATGCCTTTTTTCTTTGTTTTGGTAGTCAATACTCATGTAAACACTATAGGTTACTAGTTTAGCATGCTTAAAAGCTGCTCATGTTTGTACATAGTAAAGGAATAGGTGTGATTTTATATAAACAGGTTGTTTAACTGAATGGCTTGCTTTTATGGGTTACTGATAATTGTGGGTCTAAGGCTCTATGTGATTGTGATGTGTTATTAATGTGTGATGAGATTACTACGGGGACAAGAAGGGTCCAGAAGAATGAGTTAGATTGATAATAATCATAGAAGTGCATTTATAGGTGAAAAAACGTTTAAAATGTCACCCGAGTAGCCGTTGTGTTGCCTAATTTTTTGTAACATATAAAGTGTCTATTAAATGGTTTTCTAGGCCTATTATACTTCATATTAGAATGTTTAAAGGATAAACTAAGAAATTAACAAAAATTTTATAAAGTTATAAAATAGTCTCTAAGTGTTAAGGAGTGTTGACTTAGAGTAATTTCTAGATTTGTGACCTGATAGGAAGTGTATCACCTGTCAAATTTCTTCGGGGGTCTAGTACGGGGTGTCAAAGTTGTTAGGTCAAACCTCAATCAATAAATGACCCAGTTTTTAAATGTACAATATATAGATATGCTTGTGGTATATTTCATTACTGCCATTTACTTTCCTAAATGAAAAGTGACATGAATGTTTTAATTATAATGCATGCTTGATCGATATGAGATTGATAATTATTAAAATATAAAGCAAGGCACATTATTAGAATAAATAAGATCTAATTCTGAACCTTTTCTAGGCAAAAGATTAGTAATCCTAGTGTAGAGCTAGGTGGTGACTTTAAACACTAACTGCTTTCATTCCTAGTAAAATATAATAAATCTACATGTGCAAATGGGTCTTCAAGAAAATGACCGATACGGAAGGTAATGTGATTCCTTATAAAGCTCGATTGGTAGCAAAAGGCTATCCTTCAAGGTAAGGAATTGACTTTAATGAAACCTTTTCTCTAGTTGCAATGCATAAATCCATTTGTATTCTACTTTCCACAGCTGCTTATTAAGATTATGAGATTTGGTAAATAAATGTAAAGATATCTTTTCATAAATAAAAAATTGCTAGAGGAAGAGTATATGACATAATTTGAAGGCTTTATATCTATAGATGGCAATTAGGTCTACAAGCTTCAAATATCCAATTATAGATTGAAGTGAGCTTCTAAAAGCTAGAGCATCTATTTTGTTGAGACAATTAAAGAGTTTGGTTTCTCACAAAATATAGATAAACCATGTGTTTAGAAGAACATCATTAGGAGTGCAATCATTTTTCTTCAGTTGTATATAAATGACACACTACTAATAGGTAATAATGTCTCTATCCTCCAGTCAATCAGGATTTTGTTTTGTAAATAATTCTCCATGAAAGACTTTTGAGAAGTAACCTATATCTAGTGGATCATGATTAAGAGAAATAAATCCAGAAGGCTACTTAGTCTTTCATAGTCTACGTACATTAACAAAATGCTATGTTATATACGAGACCTACTGTAGCATTTACTCTAATTGTCATGAATAGATTCCAATCTAATTATAGAGAGGAATATTGGGTGACTATTAAGAATATCCTTAAGTACTTGAGAAGGACTAAGGATTTATTCTTCGTTTATAGAGATAGAGATCTATAAGTTAGCAGGCATACTGATGTCAGCTTTCAATTCAATAAAGATGATTGTAAATCTCAATTTGGACATGTATACATTATGTGTAAAGGAGCAGTTGTTTGGAAGAGTTCCAAATAGGATACAACTATAGAGTCTGCCATTGAAGTCTAGTACATAATAGCTTTTAATGTAGCTAAGGAAGCTGTTTGGACTATGAAGTTCATTTTTAAACATGGAGTAGGTCTAAGCATTGTTGATTCAATACCTTTGTATTGTCAGAACAATAGAGCTATTGCACAAGCTTGAGAACCACAATATCATGAGTGATTCAAATATTTACTTCAGTGGTACAATCTGATTGGAGAGATCATAAGTAGATAGGATGTTAAAAGTGAAAGGGTTGCCACAGACCATAGTTGATCCTCTCACAAAGGCACTATCACAAGGCAATTTTAATCAACATGTAAATGTAATAGACATTAAGTACATGGTGATTAGTTCTAGTGCAAGTGGGAGATTATTAGATGTATGCCCTCGAACTTATGTAATTGGGTTATATTCATGTGTTTAAACCAAGTGAATAAATGCAAAAGGCATTTATCTTTATATCATGGTACTTTTATATATTACATATAATTATTTGCAATGTCTTAAACCATGTTATAAAGTCTATGGTATAAAATCATAGTGTAATAGAAATCATAATGTGGTCATGATATGAGATTCTTATTACATGTAAATGTGATATACCTAAATATCCCTAATCATGGTATTAATAAGATGTGACATTGTTAATATGGATAGATCAGCACATGTTACAATTTTTTATTAGATGAAGCAATAGCTCTTACAAGCTATAAGCATAGAGATGCTTGGAGTTAACATATGGATGCTTACTTGTGAAGTAAGTACATCAGAGACCCACTATGAGATCT
>CANXYI010497829.1:0-14255 GCA_948208565.1 Hura crepitans
GGTTTTTAGACTTGGGCCTTGTTGAGTCCAAATTTTAATTATTTTGTATCTAATTTTTATGGGCTCTTAAAAGGTTTAAAAGGCCTTAAATTAAAGTAATTATTAATCCAAATAGGGCCTAGGTGTGCCATATAGGATTAATAAAAGTGGGGCCAAAGCAGATGGCACATAAGCCTATTAAAGGCTTAGGCGCATAGAACATAATAGGGCCCAATTGATAGGTCCATTCTAGTCTGACTTAGGACAGATTTTAAGTGTTAAAATCTAACTTAAATAGGATTTATTTATGATATAAATAAGCCTTATTTGTAATAGCCACCATGGGCATTTTTTTTATAGTAGAAATTACTGCACAGAATAATTGAAAACACACTATTTCTTCTTCTTCCTTTATCCACTTGAAAATCCTACCAGCACCTAGATTTTCAAGTTGCTCTCTTCTAAGAACTTCTTATGTGGATTACCTTAGAGGTGTTCCCAATTGAGCATCACTATGGTTTCTAACAACTCAATGAGAAGAGCAAAAGAAAAGGAAAGTTGCACGTTGGAATTGCATAGAGAATTTACAGTCAATTTTTATTCTGTGATTTCATCATATATAAATTTTTTTGTTTTTCAATTTTTCAATGTTCCAACCTTTATTAGGGTTCCATGGATGTCTTATTTCCACTATGCATGAGTCTATGGAAACCAATAGAAGGGGCACCTATCAAGTGGTTTCATAACTTAAATGAAGCCACCACATAAAATTAGACTAAGTTGATTATGGCTTTCACCAAACCTTATGCCTTTAATGCCAACAATTGAAATTTCACTATACTAAGCAAAAGTCTGATGAAAATTTTTTTGACTTCCTATAGAGATAAAGTAATAAGGTAGCCCAAATGGAAATCTAACCTTTAAAGAATGACCAAGTGAGGTTGTAGTGGAAAACACACTTCCCTTAATTACTAATAAATTTCAAATTTTCCTTTTATAGACTTTCCTAGAGGTATATGATGTTGCTTTAAAGGTCAAAGACATGGAGAGCTAAAAAAAATCAGAGAGGAATAATTTGGGGTCTGGATCGTCTAATCAAAAGTTAGTCAACATCTGTGTCATAAGCAATTGCAAATTCTCAGACTTGGGAAAATTATTATCCAAAGTCTTAGAGAAACTAAAAAAGAAAGGTCCAGTCACACCAGTTGTCCTTAGCCTACCATTAAATCATTTGCCATCCATTAGGACCCAAATATTTATTGCAAATATCATGAAGGCAAGGGGAATAATATTGACAATTGTGTTCATTCGTTTTATGTCATCCAAGACTTAATAGACAATGGGACTCTTACAAATCTAGGTAAAAATTCTCCAAGCACCAAGAAAAACCCATTGCCTAATCATTTTAAAGTTCCACCTCTCTAGAATGTACTAATATTAGGATCGAGGTTATAAGAAGAATTTGTATTTGATTCCTTCATTAAAGTAAAGGCAAATAAAAAAAGTAGCCATGTTACAACTTAAATTCTGGGACAGTGATGAAAATGAGAAAGTTACTAACTTATGGGAGGAAATAAGTGATGAAAATTCTATTGAAATAAAAGGTGTTACTTAAAGTGTGAGATTTTATAGTGAAAAGGAGAAAAATAATGGGAAAATAAGATATTCCACTAAAGAAAGAAAAAGACTTGGTCTTAAGGATGTTGAAGAAAACTTAAGTACATACAAGTGTATGGGATCTTTTGATGGCCTCTAAAAAATATAAAGAAGCCTTAGGGAAGGCTTTAGATACCATATGTACCAAAACTACTACCATATCAAAAGAAGTAGTTAATTTCATAGTGAATGAAACCATTTGGCTTATCTCATTCTCTAATAAGGAGCTCCCAATAGAAGGAAGGGACCATAATAAGCCTTTATATATCTAAGTTAAAGTAAGAGAAAAATACACAACATGTGGCATGGTAAATGATAAATTTAACATAAATATTATACCTTCGAAGCTTAAGGGAACCCTTAGGCTAAAGAAAAAAGATTAAAGGTGTTTGAAAAGGTGATTCTAGCTTATAATGACACCAAATGTAAAGCTGAAGGAACTTTTACTACTTTAATGAAGGTGGGAACAATTGAAAGTAGAGTTACTTTCACTATTTTAGATATACTTGTGACTTCTACCATATAAACTTGTTGGAGTACCATCTACACTTCACTAAATGATCAATTCCCTCTGAATAATAAAGTGTTGAAGATAAAGGCATCAGTTGCAGGTTACACCTTTCCAAGCCTAAATTTAGATCAACCCTTAATGTTAGGATTCCAAGCAGCCATGATATATAAGGATAAGATGGATCCTCACATATCAAGCATCATAAATAGATCTAGGGTTTTTCCTTTAGGAATAAGGTCAGGCAAAAATGGTAATGGAGTTCCCACTTTCCTAGATTTCAATGGTTACACACATAAAAAAGATTTGGGATACAAGGAGACAAATAATCCACCTAAATAAGGAAATAAATTAAGTGATTTCTTCACTAGTAATAGAAATTCTTATATTGGCTCACCAAACCTATACAAATTAATGTCATATCTAAACTAGGATTTGAAATCTTTACAAAGTTGATAACCCACCAGAGAAAAGAAGAGCCAAATGGCAATAAGGATGGGATCTTGAAGCTAGAGTACTTAACCTTGAATGATTAAAGAACTAAAGGAATCCTAACCTTGGATGTGATTGTTGGCACATTAAAATTTATCCAAAACTTTATAGATAATAAATTAGATAATATAGTTGATAGTTCTTTAGACAATTTCGTTTTTCCATTAGATTTGTTTGATGGCAATGTTTTCATCTCAACAACTAATAAAGTAACTCTAATTTTGCTTATTTGTTTAACAGCTTACCTAATGACTTTAAGGTTTATGATGATAATCTAATAAGCATGCTAAATATTAACTCTATCCATACATCAAAATTTTACTTAAGAAATGAACAAAATTATAAGATCACATTACTAGTATAAGACCTATCATAAAAAAAAAGAAGAAAACTAGTGGAATATGTACTAAAGAGACATGAAGGTATTCGCCTATTCTTATGATGATATGCCTGATATAGACTAAGAAATAGCCTAACATCATATGCCCATTTACCTAGATGCCAAGCCTATTAGATATAAGTTACAAAGAATTAGACCAAAATGGGCTAATAAAATCAAGGAAGAAGTAAAAAAGCAAATAGAAGCTAACTTTTTGTATGTAGTAGAATTCTCCACCTGGGTAGCTAATATAGTATCAGTACCTAAAAAGGATGGTTGCATAAAAATGTGTGTGTATTTTAAAGAACTAAATAAAACTTGCCTAAAAAATGATTTTCACTTCCATATATTAATGTATTAATAGGTAATGCCACCTTATGTACCAGTACTCCTTAGCGAATGAGTTCTAAAGGTATAAATAAGCCCTTATGACAATTATGGGTAAAATAAAAACCACCTTTATCATCGAATGGGGTACATATTATTATATATAAAGTCATGCTATTTAGATTCAAAAATGCATATGCCACCTATCAACATATAGCCACTACTCTATTTCATGATATGATGCATAAAAAGGTAAAGGTGTATGTAAATGATATCATTATAAAGTCCAAAACTATAGAAGGATATGTGAAAGCTATATAAAAGTTGTTAGTAAGAATAGAGAAATATAACTTAAGGCTTAACCTAAAGAAACATATATTTAGAGTTAACTCAAGTAAACTTTTGGGATATGTAGTAAGCCAAAAGGGCATAGAAGTGGACCCGAAAAAAGTCAAAGCCATCTAAGAGATGCCCACACATAGAACTGAGACTAAAAATAGAGGATTTTTAGGAAAGCTTCAATACATCTCTAGGTCCATCTCCAAGCTCACTTTTGTATGTGAACTAGTATTTAGGCTATTAAAGAAAAATTAGCTAATATAATGGATCAATGAATGTCAAGAGGTGTTTGAAAAGTTAAAAACTATTTGATGTCACCACTTATATTGTGACCACCACTACCTAGAAAACCTTTAATATTATACTTGGTAATAAAGAAAGAATCAGTAGGAGAGATGCTTGTATAAGAAATGGTAAGGAAGTAGAGAAGCCAATTTATTACTCAGTAGGAAATATTTGCCATATGAAGTTAATATCATGAGTAGAAAAGACATGTATTACTATGGTTTGGGTGATTAAGAAGTTAAAATACTACTTTAAATCATATAATGTGATTACAGTTACTAAGTTAGACCTATTAAAGTATATATACTTGGTATCTCACTTTTATGTAAATTAATAAAATGGATGGTAATTAAGTAAATCATGATGTAGTACATCATTAAGAAAAAGAAAAAAAGAAAGGTTCTAGCCAAATTCTTAACTCAATAATTCATTATAGATAACACCAAATAGGAAATAAATTTCCTCAATAAACATCTAAGGCTAATAAGTATATAGGCATGTCATATATTTTTTGGTAAAGCCATAAATCATAATAGGGCTAGCATCGGAGTAATATTAATACCTCTTGAAGTAGAACCAATTCTCTTAGCAAAAAGGGTTAAGTTTAGAATAACCAACAACATGGCTAAGTATTGAGCATGTTTTTCTCTTATGGCTTTAAGGGTGAGAGATTTAGAATTATAGGGAGATTCCTTACATGTCACTCATTAAATAGAAGGAAAATAGGAACTAAAAGAAGATAAGTTGACTCTATATGGAAGCAATCAATAAGATAGGGAAAAAAATACTATTCCATTCAATTTCAATTTATTCTTAGAGAAAAAAATCAAATGGTTGATGCATTATCAAGCTTAGCAAAACTATAAGAGCATAAAGGAAGATTAGAATCACCACTTATAGTAACAACCTCATCTTTTTCATCATTTTATGTATTCAGGGAAATTGAAATGTTATAAATGGGTGGAAATGCAGAGAAATAGTAGTGGTACCATGATAGTGAGAATTAGTTCAAAATGGGAAATTTCCTAAAGGAAGTAGTGATAAGGATAAAATATAGCTAAAACAACATACTTCATAATTCCTATACTTCAGTTGTCAACTTTATAAAAGACAATCAAATAAAATACACCTTAGATGTCTAAATGAAGAAGGCAAAAGAAGTGCATGGCAAAACCTGTGGCCTGTATATGAATGTTTTGGCATTAGCAAAGAAAATATTAAGGTAAGGATACTATTGGAGTACCATGGAGTTAGATGGCTTTTAGTTTTGTTAAGAAATTTCATGGTTGTCAAATTCATGCTAATCTCAAACACATACCACTTATAGAGCTACATAATTTATCATCACCTTTGCCTTTTTCAACATAAGGAATTGACATCATTAATGAAGCAAAATCAAATTTTAATGGGCATAAATTCATTATACTGGTTATAGATTATTTCTCTAAGTGAGTAACGGCCTAATCCTTCAACCAACTAGTGGTGAAATAGATGAGGAAATTGATTGAATGTCAACTCATTTATAGGTATAGGGTACCTTACAATATAGTGATTAATAATGGGGTTTAATTATTAGGAGAAACCAAAAATCCATTATAGAAGTTTGGAATTCAACATCACAAGCTATCCTTATAGAAACCTCAAGCCAATGGAGTTGTGGAAGAAGCCAATAAAATCAAAAGAAAATATTCACTAAAATGGTGGAAAAATACAAGGATTGGGTGGAGAAATTGCCTTTTGCTCTCTAGGGTTATAGAAAAACCATTAGAACATCCACTAGTGCAACATTTTATTCTCTAGTATATGGGATAAAAGCCATGTTACCAATAGAATTAAAAAATAAAATCCCTAAAGGTCCTTCTCGAAACTAACATTCCTAAAGTATAATTTACAATATAAATATATGAATAAATAGCCATATTAGATGAAAAGAGATTGAAAGCCTTATATCATAACCAACTGTACCAAAGGAGGATGGCAAGAGTTTTTAATAAATGAGTTAGGCCTTATAAGATCAAGAAACATGATCTAGTCCTAAAACAAATGAAACTGAATTAGCTAGATCCAAAGGGCAAATTTAAGCCTAACTAGGATGTCAATTTATAGCTAAATGTCTTTTAAAGAATGGGGTAGCCAAACTATCAATATAGAGGAAAATAAGTTCTAAGAACATGTAAAAGTACATTGTTTGAAAAAGTACTTCATTTAAAGCATATGCTAGTAATCCCTTTAAAATTCTATATTGCATAGGAAGTTACTATTAAGCATGGTTGTTTTATTAAATGAATGCATAAAAGTTAGAATTCCCTCTTTGTTTCCTTATTTATAATTGTTGGTGAATGTGGTGGTGAATTGTATAAGGAGTGTTAAGACAAAAGACATCAATTGTTTTATAAAAATAGAAGAGTCTAATAAAAGGGAATCCTACTCTATACCAAAACCAAAATTAAATGATCAGCTATATTACATAAAGTCTAAGGAAGCTAAAACTAAGAAAAAAAGAAGGAAACCTAAATAAGTATAGTAATGATACTTTAAGCTCATGCAATTCTTAAAAGAGTAATATTAGAAGCCTAACCTCTTATTTTGGTGGTCTATCCATGACTTATAAGATTTAAAAGAGATCAAAATAATGGCTTCATCTTCCTCTTCCACATTAATAGTATCTTACATAGGTCATGTGGGCTATATTTAGATTATGTCACATCTAAGTTTCAATCCCTAATAACAATTTCTCATAGTAGATCACTCATTAAGAATAAGAATATGTTGATGTTGTCCAAACTAGCACTTTAAGCAAACAAGTGAATACCAACTAACACTCTTAAAGCCTAGTATGACTACAACACCCTCAATGAAGGGAAGAGTCACATAAGGCAACCTTCACTAAGGATAAATAAAATGAATAGCATCATCTATGAGTCCCTCCATGAATCGATACCAAATCCTTGGTATTGTTCCATGTAATATGGATCTCCTTATAAGGGTAAAGTTTAGATTAGTAACCTTATATGTTCTCTTCAGAGAGGTGTTAGCTTCCATAAGTTAAGCATAACAAAAAATTTTGTGGAAAAAGAACAAAGTGTATGATAATTAAAAGGTTAGAAACATTAATAGATAACAAAAAAATACAGTAAAAGATAGTTATCGATATCCATACAGTATTCATTTTCTACGGCTCAGTTCATGAGGTTGTCACAAACCATATTTATCCTATTTAGGAACATTTATAAGGTATCCATATAAGAATAAAGATGAGAAAGACACTTGAATATCTCTATGATACTATGATATTTAGATGGATGAAGAGAATAAAAGAAGAAAAGGTTTTCTACTGTAAAAGGTGTATACGTAGATGATTATTTTGGTGGCTCTCTTTGGCTAATCAAATACATGCTTTTTATATGTTAAATGGCACCTCCAGATTAGATTTTTAACTCTTAAATATCAAATCTAGCCCATTTATTAAGAGTCTCATGAATTGGGCCTCCTAACAATCTATACGTATAGCCTAATTTTAGGCTTATGCATATCTACAAAAGTAGCCTGTTGTGGGCTACTTTTTGAGACATTTATGGGCCTTAATATAAATTATCTTTAGGTCTAATTTATAAGCCATTTAACACTTAAAATTTCTATTAAAATTAGTTCAAACAAATGCCCAAAATGAGGCCACCATGGCCTAATCTTATTAAACCTAATATAGGTTAGAATGGGCCAATTAAACTCTAAACCCAATTGTTTCTTAACTTCTCCATCATTTAATGGCATCTAATATCATTGAATAACTACACATTTTAAATCTCATTTAAATTCTTTAATTGTGTGACACTATGGGTTTTCGAAGCATATCGGTAGTGCATAATAAACTAGAATTCTAGTTTAACTAAAACTCTTATGGCTTAATCTCATTAAATTCATAATTAATTTCTAATTAACAATTCATTTGTGTACAAGTCATGAGAGGTGTCTAGCCATATATTAAGACTACCTAACTATCAAAAGGTCAAGTAGTTTGACATAACCCTTCCATATACAATTACCATGCAATTACTCTTTTCACCACTCTTTATCTCATTTGGGTTTAAATATGAACTTGAGTCAACTCAATGCGTAATTAAGTATGTCTAATAAAGCCCTAAATTTTTTAAATATAATATTTACATCTTTATTCCCAAAATGCCTATATAAAACTCATTTACACTTACATTTCACTTTGGCCAAATATTTCTAAATAAAGATATATTAAAACTTTGAGATAAATTTCCTTCTATAATCTGGGGTAGTGAAACATTTATTGATCACCAAACTACCTTCAAGTATCGCATGTTATACCCAACATCCTAGCAATGTATTAATTATGGCAAAGTAAAAGCATAAGAGTCAAAGTGTAGCACTTGATACTTGAGATAACCTTGGTTATCACAAGCCCAAAGATACTTGTACCACTAATATGATAAGATGTTTTCACTGAAATAGATTATGTATCCATATGAAGATCTCATGTTGTATCTCTATCATACTTGTTTCCCAAACAAGCATCCATATGCTAATGCTATGTATCATCATGCCTATAGCATGTGACAAATACTACTTAACCTAGTTAAGGAGTATAACATAGTAGTCTACTGCATTAATAATGTCCCATTTTATTAATACTATATGTAGGGATAATTTTGGTATTACATATTTGCATACAATAGGAGTCTCATATTATTAACTCTTCAAGATTTCCTCTACATTATGAAATCATACCAAAGACATTATTAAAAATTTAAGATAATTACAAAAAAATGAATTAACATAAGCAATAAGTAGTAAAGAATGCCATTTTATTATTAACAAATGTTTAATATACATAAAATATCCCTATTACATATGTGCTCTAGGGCATACAACTAACAATCTCCCCTTTGCACTAGAGTCAATCACCTATGTATTTAATATATATATTATTTACATAGAGATCAAACATGTTTTGTGATAGTTTATTGGTCAGAGGATTAGTAATGTTCTGATCTGACTCTCAATCTTTAAATCTTGTTTACTAACTATCTCATAAATTAAATGGTAGCACCTGAGGACATGTTTGGATCACTGATGAGACTATAGCTCCTTTGCCTATGAATGGCTCCATTATTGTCATAATAAAGTGGTATTGGGTCAACAATTAAAGGTATCACTCTAAGTTCAAAGATAAACTTCTTGATTTATGGTATTTTCTTAGTTGTATCAAAAGCAGCAATGTACTCTGCTTTGGTAATTGAGTCTGCAGTTATTATTATTTGGAACACTTCCAAAAAACTTCACCTCCTACAAAAATGAAAATAAAACCTATTTGAGATTTGCAACCATTTTTATTATACTTGAAGTTGGCATTAGTCAACCTACTTATTTGCAAGTCTCTTTCTTTATATACTAAAAACACATCCTTTGTCTTTCTCAAGTAATTAAGGATGTTCTTTATAGCCACCTAATGCTCCTCTACATAATCAGATTGGAATCTACTTATAACACTCAGAGCAAATGCTACATCAAGTCATGTATATAACATAGCATACATGATAGATCTTATAGCTGATGTATATGAAATTATACTCATGTGTTCTCTTTGCTCTTATGTCTGAGGACACATAGACTTAGAAAGAATTTTTTCATGCACCATAAGAGTAAATTCTTTTTTAGAGAGACTGATTTTAAAACTTTTTCACATTTTATCTATATATGTAAAATATGAAAGGCATATTAACCTCTTTAATTTAACTCTATAGATCCTTATACCTAAAATATAGGTTGTTTGACAACTAGATCTTGACTGATTGAAGAATTGAGACATCATTTTTGATAAGCAATATGTTAACAAGTTATGAAAGGTGTCTAGCCATGTATCAACACTATCTAAGTGTCAGAAAGTTAAGTGTTTTGGCTTAACCTTTCCATATATAGTTACAATGCAATTACTCTTTTCACCACTCTTTATCTCATTTGGGTTTAAGTATGGACTTATGTCAACTCAATAAATAATTAAGTATGTCTAAGAAAGCCCTAAATTTGTCAATTCTAAAATTTACATCTATATTCCAAAAATGCCTTTATGAATCTCATTCACATTTGCATTTCACTTTGGCCAAAGATTTCTAAATAAATATATAATAGATTTATGAGATAAAGTCCCTACTATAATCTAGAATGGTGAATCCTTTATTGATAACCCAACTACCTTCAAGTATCTCATGCTATACCTAACCTCCTAGTAATGTATATTGTGTGGCAAAGTAAAAGCACAAGAGTAAAAGTGTAGAACTTGATACTTAAGATAACCTTTATGATCTTAAGTCCAATAATACTTGCACCATGAATATGATGAGATGTTTTCACTAACATAGATTATGTATCAATGTTCATATCTCATGTTGGGTCTCTAATGTGCTTATTTCTCAAACAAGTATCCATATATTAATCCGAAGCATCATCATGCCTAAAGCTTGTGAGAACTACTACTTGACCTAGTCAAAGAGTATAACATGTTGCAATCTATCACATTAATAATGTCCCATCTTATTAATACTATGAGTGGGGATAATTTTGGTATTATAAATTTTCATGCATTAAGAATCTCACATCATAAACTCTTCATGATTTCCTCTACACTATAAAATTATATAAAGGACTTTATTACAAAATTTAAGATAATTATCAAACAAATGAATTAACACAAGCACTAAGTAATAAAGAATGCATTTTGATTATTAACAATTGTTTAATGTACTTAAAATATCCCTATTACATATGTGTTCTAGGGCACATAACTAATAATCTCCCACTTGCACTAGAGTCAATCACTTATGTATTTAATACCAATATTATTTACATGGAGATTGAAATTATTTTGTGATAGTGTCTTAATGAGAGGACTAGTAATGTTCTGATATGTAGGGACTTTCTTAATCTTTACCTCTTTTTTACCAAAAATCTCATAAATTAGATTGCAACATCTAAAGACATGCTTGGATCACTAATGAGACTATAGTTCCTTTGTTTATTCAATGGCTCTATTGTTGTCATAATATAATGGAACTAGGTCAACAATAGAAAGTACCACTCAAAGTTCAATGATGCACTTTTTGGTCTATATTACTTTCTTAGATTTATTAGAAACTGTAATGTACTTTGCTTTAGTAATTAAGTTTATAGTTGTTTCTTATTTAGAACTCTTCCAACTAATTGCACCTCCTACAAAAATGAATATATAACTTTATTGAGATTTGTAATGGTCTTTATTGAATTGGAAACTAGCATCAATATACCCATTTACTTGCCAATCCCCTTCTCCATATACTAAGAACACATATTTAGTCCTTTTTAAGTTATTAAGGATGTTCTTTACAACCACTAATTCTTTATCTACAAAATCAAATTGTAATCTACTCATGACACTTTGAGCAAATTCTATATCAGGTTATATGCATAATATAGCAAACATGACAGATCCTATAGCTGATGTATATGGGATTTTACTCATGTGTTGTCTCTCCTTTAGCATTTAAGGACACATAGACTTAGAAAGAATTTTCCTATTCACTATAAGAATAAATCCTTTCTTAGAGAGATCCATGCTAAACCTCTTTAGCATTTTGTATATATGTTTAGATTATGAAAGACTTATTAACCTCTTTGATCCATCTTCATTAATCCTTATCCTTAAATTATAGGTTACTTTATCAAGATCTTTCTTTAAGAATTTCTTTGACAACTAAATCTTAACTAATTAAAGAATTGATACATTATATCCTATGAGCAATATGTTGACAAGTCATAAGAGGTGTCTAGCTACATATCAAGACTACTAGAGTGTTGAAAAGTCAAGTGGTTTCACTTAACCCTTCCATATACAGTTACCATGTAATTATTTTTTTTCACCACTCTTTATCTCATTTTGGTTTAAATATGGACTTGTGTCAACTCAATGTCAACTCAATACTTAATTAAATATGTCTAACCAATCCCTAAATTTTTTAATTGCAATATTAACATCTTTATTCCTAAAATGCCTTTATGAATCTTATTTACCATTGCATTTCACTTTGGCTAAAGATTTTTTGATTAAAGATATGCTAGAATTATGAGATAAACTCCTTACTATAATATGTGGTGGTGAATCCTTTATTGATCACCCAATTACCTTTAAGTATCTCAAGCTATACCCAACCTCCTTATAATGTACACTTTGTGGCAAAGTAAAAACATGACAGTCAAAGTGTAACACTTGATACTTAAGATAACCTTAGTGATCTCAAGCTCAAAGATATTTGCACCACTAATATGATGAGTTATTTTCATTGACATAGATTATCATGTGAAGATCTCATATTGGGTTTGTAATGTACTTATTTCTCAAAAAAGCATTATCATGCTTATAACTTGTGGGAATTACTGGTTGACCTAGTCAAAGAGTATAACATGTGGTAGTCTATCCGTATTAATAATGTCCCATCTTATTAATACTATGACTATGGATAATTTTTGTATTACACAGTTGCATGCAATAGGAATCTCACATTATGAACTCTTCATGATTTCCTCTAAATTATGAAACCATACCAAGGAATTTATTACAAAATTTTAGATAATTATCAAACAAATGAACTAACATAAGTACTAGGCAATAAAGAGTTCCTTTTGATTATTAACAAATGTTTAATATATATAAAATATCCTTATAACATATGTGCTCTAAGGCATACAACTAATAATCTCCATCTTTCACTAGAGTCAATCACCCACGTATTTAATATGCATATTATTTACATAGAGATCAAACTTTTTTGTGATAGTGCCTTAGTGAAAGCATCATTAATGTTCTAATATGTGGGGACTTTCTTAATCTTTACATCTTATTTAACCATTATCTCTTAAATTAGATGGTAGTGCCAAAGGACATGCTTAGATCACTAACGAGATTATAGTTCCTTTACCTGTCCAATGGCTCCATTGTTGTCACATATAGATGGTATTAGGTCAACAATAGAATGTACCATTCCAAGTTCAATGATGAACATCTTAATCCATACTGCTTCTTTAGCTATATTAAAAGCTATAATGTACTCTACTTTAATAGTTGAGTATGCGATTGTTGCTTATTTGGAACTCTTCCAACTAACTACACCTCCTACAAAAATAAACACATAACTTGATTAAGATTTGCAATCATCTTTCTCATACTAGAAGATGGCATCAGTATACTCGCTTACTTGAAAATCCCTTTCTCCATATACTAAGAACACACCCTTCGTTCTTCTCATGTAATTAAAGATGTTTTTTACAACCACCAAATGCTCCTCTCTATAATCAAATTAGAATCTACTCATGACACTGAGAGTAAATGCTACATCAGGTTGTACACATGACATAGCATACATGATAGATCCTATAATTGATGTATATGGGATCTTTCTCATGTGTTCTCTCTCCTCTTGTGTCTGAGGTTACATAGACTTAAAAAGAATTTTCTCATGGACCATAAGAATAAATCCACTCTTAGAGAGATTTATGCTGATCCTCTTTAGCATTTTTCAATGTATGTAAACTATGAAAAACCTAACAACCTCTTTGATTTATCTCTATAGATCTTTATACCAAAATATAAGTTACTTTACCAAGGTCTTTCATGGAGAATTTCTTTTACAACTAAATCTTAATGGATTGAGAAATTGAGACATCATTTCCTATGAACAACATGTCATCAACATATAGCACTAGGACAATGATAGCACTCCTACTTACCATCTTGTATACATAAGGTTCATCCAAGTTTTATGAGTAACTAACTATTTGATTATTTCATTAAAATGGATATTTCAGCTACAAGATGCTTACTTAGATCCATAAATATAATTCTAAAGCTTGTATACCTTGCGATTATCATTGGATGTGAATCCCCTAGGCTATGCCATATACACTTCCTCTAATAGATTTCTATTAAGGAAAGCTATCTTCATATATTTTTGCCAAATCTAATAATCATAATGAGTGACAATAGTAAGAGAAAAATGAATAATTTTAAGCCTAGCTACCAATGAAAATGTTTCATCAAAGTCAATTCCTTGCCTTTGATAATAACATTTTGCTACCAACTTTGCTTTATAGGTAACCATGTTACCATCCATGTCGGTTCTCTTCTCGAAGATCTATTTGCACCTAATGGCTTTTATCCTTTTAGGTGGATTGACCAAAGTCCACATTTGGTTGTCATATATGGAATCCATTTCAAATTGTATAGCCTTTAGAAAT
>CANXYI010497861.1:0-12044 GCA_948208565.1 Hura crepitans
AATGTTGTATACCTAGTACTATGGGCTAGAGAAAAAGGTTAAAGAAGATTAGGGGAAGATCACTGAACCTTTTATCAGCCAGTATAATTATAGCACCCACATAGAGGCTATAATGAAAGATCTCGAACTGCTTAAACAAAAGCCTAATGAGACCTTCATAGAATATTTAACAAGATAAAGGTCTAGGGTGTTAGAAATAAGAAAAAAACTAAAGACATTGAATCAAATCCATATATTCATCACGAATGCTAGTCTATACTTAAAGGATAGGTTAAATGCTAAAGGTCTCAAGGTTTAGGAATCATTTATGGACATTGCCATTAATCTTGAAGAAGATCATGTTAAGTAGAAGAAGAACTCATGAGGGTTCAACAATAGAAGGAATCTAAACAATAGAGGCACAGGGGGAGTTAGCAATAATGGGACTAGTAAAACTGTTGAAGTATCTACCATGATAAGACACTACTCAAATTTGTGCAAACCATTGTCTTAGTGCCTAAAATGGTTCCAAATTCAACCCATTCCTTTTAAACCTACCAAAAATAAGGGTTAGACTTTATCACAAATCAGGCCTATACTATTAATATTATTAGAACATGGGTCATGACACAGATAACTACTGCACTTTGAGGGATAAGTTTTAAGATTTAATTAACTTAAGACAGATCCTCAATCCAAAAAAGGGATAGAAGGGTCAAGGTTCCTATTCTAGTGTTCTTCCACCTGTCAATATGGTTAATTTGAGATTATCAAAATGGTACATGTTGTGGGATATATATGAAAATAACTATCTAGTAGTGGAAAGAAAGGCAGAGTTAGGCCAAGTTTTAATTTGTGTGATAGACATATGTGCTACCAAGAGTGAAAGCGAGCTAGAGGAATAGGTCTAAGACTTCTGGGTTGATTCATATTCAGAGTAAAAGCTAGTTAAAGAAGTAAAAGCTAATGTAGTAACCCAAAGCAGTCAAGTAGTGTTGAAAGTAGAAAAAGAGCTAATTCCAAAGGTAATAGAGAAAGAGGATGATGCAGTGATGAAGAAGTTAAAGAAAACTTTTGCATAGATTTTAATATAGGGTCTATTACAACAATCCCCCTCACATCGATAAAAGGTAGTTGAAGTCTTATGTGTTACAATGATTTCGACCACTATATCACTATATGAACTAATGGCAATGGCAATGGCAATGGCAAAGGGGGAGGAAAAAGTAATGGTTAGCTTTTCAGATGTAGATCTTTCACCAAAAAGACATCATCACAATCGTTCTTTATATATAGAAATAGAAGTTAATGGCAAGCACATGACATGCATGATGGTTGATGATAGGTCATTAATCAATGTATGTCTACTTAAAGTAGTTTTAACTACATATGGGATTGAAGTTTCGATGATCTCTCAGTCCAAGCTCACCATTTTGGCCTATGTCAACACTAAGAGGTAGGCATATGGGACTTTTAAAGTCAAAGTAAAAATAGGGATAATTGTAAATGATGTGGAGTTTGTAGTACTTGACATCCCTACAAACTTCTCCTTGCTTTTGGAAAGGACGTGGTTCCATAAGTTAGGAATGGTTCTGTTAACACTGCACAAAATGATAAAGATTCTCCACAATGATGAGATTGTGACCATACGGGCTATAAGGGAGAATCAAGTTTCAATGCTCGAGATAGCCAACTAGCCCTCCAATGGTTTTAATATAGCAAGGATCTTTTCAGAAGAAGAAGAGAATGATCCCAAAGTGGAAAATGTACTTAAAATGATGAATTATTTTCTAGCTGTTGGTTTGGGACATGATTCTGATGGTTTCATCTCAGCTATTCAGCTAAAAAGATAGAAGGATCGAAGGGGGTTAGGATATATGGTAGAGACTTTAGAGCTAAAAAAGACTAGGAAAGATATGCCACCACTAGAAAAGAGTTTTGTTCGAGCTAAAGGGAATATCAGTTACTGTGGAGACTTAGAGCCTACGGTTATAAAAGGGAAGGTCGTGACTTAGTTTGAGATCTTTAGTGATGTGTTTGATTAGGCTATAGGCAAAGTTAAAGCCACCTTAGAATTTTGGGATAAAGAGATCATGACCAATCTAGCAGACCTAGAGATTAAACCCTAGGAAGAAATCTTAATCGTTGATATGCTCAAGAAAAAGGGAAGAAAAAGATAGATGAAGGCAGCTCTTTAGAAGACTTTTCTAAAATTTTATATGTACCTGAACTTTTTACTGACAATGTTTCTAATTCTTTTGTTAATAAATGATTGATTTTGCTTATTTTTGTGATGTCTCATCTAATAGCATCAAGCTTAATGATAATTATGGCATGCATAACATATTTGACATTAATTCAATCACTACTACCTCACTTAATCTCAGTACTAATGAAAACCCTAAAGAAATTTTAATTGTAGTTGATATAACTCTTAAAGAAAGGATAAAATTTGAGAGAATACTGAAAAATATGAAAAATATCTTTGCTTAGATCTATGAAGATATGCTCAGAGTGGATAGAAAGATAGCTAAACCTAGACATACCCAGAAGCAAAATTAGTAAAACAAAAAAATGAGGAGAATGAGGCCATAATGGGTAAAGAAAATAAAAGAAGAGGTACACAAACAAATTGAAGCCAAGTTCTTAGAAGAAGTATAGTATCTGACCTAGTTAGCCAATGTGGTACCTGTTGCCAAGAAAAATGGTAGAGTTAGGATATGTGTATATTATAGGGATCTAAACAAAGCCTGCATAAAAGATGATTTTCCATTGCCACACATAAATATTTTGGTTAACATTGTAGTGATGTGTAATATGTATAACTTCACTAATGGATATGCTAGTTACAATCAAATTTTGAACAAGATAGCAAACAAGATAAAGACTGCCTTTATCACTAAATAAGGAACCTTCTACTATAGAGTCATGCCTTTTGGGTTGAAAAATGCTAGAGCTACTTATCAGAGGATGGCCATGAGGGTTTTGGATGGCCTAATTCATAAAGAAGTGGAGGTTTACATGGATGACATAATGATAAAGTCCATTATAAGAGAAGGGTGTTTCAAAGTGCTGGAAAAATTCTTTCAACGAATCATTAAGTACAATTTGTGTCTAAACCTAAAGAAGTGTGTCATTAGAGTAACTTCAGGTAATCTTTTAGGGCATATAGTGAGTCAAAAAGGGATTGAGGTAGATTCTAATAAAGTCAAAGCTATCAAAAAGATACCAGTTCTAAAGAAAGAGAAAAAAATAAGAGGATTTTTGGGCAAAATATAGCACATCAGTCAGTTTATAGCTAAGCTCACCACTATATGTGAGCCCATTTTTAAGCTTTTCAAAAAGAACTAGCCAATCAAAAGGAACGATAACTATCTGAAGGCTTTTGGCATTATCAAGAATATCTTATTAATCTACTAGTTTTACAACCACTAAGGTATGAGAAGCCACTAATTATTTATCTGTCTATTGAAGAAAGCATGGTAGGGGCTATAGTGGCATAAGACGATAAATTCAAGGTTGAGTTTACAATTTACTACTTGAGCAAGAAGTTTTTGTTCCTTATGAAGCCAAGTATGTGAAAGTTGAAAAGATTTATTTAGTAGTGGTATAGGCTTTAAAGAAATTGAGGCATTATTTTCAATCATATACAGTACAGGTAGTATCAAAACACAATCCTTTAAGATATCTTAAGATAGCCCCATCTTTAGTAGGAAAAATGAGTAAGTGGCTTGTTCTGCTGTAAGAGTTTGACATCTAGTACATCACACAGAAGACTATAAAAGGGCGTACAGTTGTAGAGTTCCAGGCTAGCTATCCACTGGAAGGTGAGTCAATAGAGTTCAAATTACTAGACAAGAATTTAAGCCTAATCATAGTCTAAGGGTGGTAGATGTACTTTGATAGGGCAGTAAATAGCAAAGGGGTAAGAGTAGGGGTAATTTGATAACCCTTGAAAGAGAAAAGCTACCATTAGCTAGAAAGTTGAGGTATAAGGTTATGACTAACATGGCAGAATATGAAGGTTGCATATTTAGGCTTGAAGCATTATTGGCTCT
Source organism: Hura crepitans (assembly GCA_948208565.1). Classification (NCBI taxonomy): domain Eukaryota; kingdom Viridiplantae; phylum Streptophyta; class Magnoliopsida; order Malpighiales; family Euphorbiaceae; genus Hura; species Hura crepitans. Next base: position 4,038 of record CANXYI010497861.1, read on the forward strand.
TAGTGTAAAGATAGTTGAGGTATTAAGAGATTTTTCCTTGGTAATGTATTAAACTAATGAAAAATGGACCATTCAAGAAAAGAAATTAATGCTTTATGTAGAGCACTTGAGATCTATTGGTAGACAGTTTGAGATGTATACTTTTTGCCATGTTCCTAGAGATAAAAATTAGCTAACAAATGCATTGGCCACCTTGGTTTTTATGTGGGATAATCCAGAAGGAATAGTCATGAAATTAGTGCTTATTTCTAGTTTAGAAAGGCTTTGCTATGAGATAGAGCAGATAATAAAAATACAACAAGAAAAAAGATAAACTGTGATTTTATGATATCCAAAACTATCTAAAGAATGGGAAATTCCTTAAAGAAGCTATAGATAGAGATAAGAGGGTATTAAAAAAGTTGTTAACTTAGTTCATCAGTATAGATGTGGTCTTCTACAAAAGGCAAGTAGACGGTCTTTAGCTCTGTTGTTTAGAAGAGAAAGAAGCAAAGAAGGTAATGGAAGAGGTACATACAGGGTCTTGTGGCACATATATAAATAGTTTAGAGTTAGCCAAAATGATCATGCACCAAGTGTTCTTTTGGCTTACTATACACCATGATTGTTCTAAGTATATATAGAAGTGCCATAAGTGTCAACAATATGAGGACTTAAGATATGTGCTAGTATCATAACTACACAGTCTGTTATCTCTCTAGCCATTTGCTGCCTAGGAGATAGACATAATTAGAGAGATACATTTGATTGCCTCAAATAGGCATTATTTCATTATGGTAGCTATCAATTATTTCTTGAAATGGGTTAAAATAGAATCCTTAAGAAATTAAGGGCAAAAGAGATAGCTAAGTTCATAGAGAAAAATCTAATTTGCAGATATGGGGTTTCACACCATACAGTTTCAAATAATGGTATCAAATTTTAGGCCAAGACAAAGGCACTGTTATAGAAATATAAGATATAACACCACAAATCCTCTCTATATAGACCATAAGCCAATGAAATAGTCAAAGTAGCAAATAAGAATGTCAAAAGTACCTACTAATAAAGTTGTAACCAATAAAGACTAGGTTGATAGACTCTCATTTGCTCTTTAGGGATACAAGACTATTATTCAGACCTTAACGGGTGCTACTCCATTTTCCTTGGTATATGGGATAGATGACGTACTCTTGATAGAGATCGAACACCAGTTATTGAGAATGGATATAGAGGTAGAGATTCCTAAAGTAGCCTAAGTAGAATAGAGGTTCTAATAATTGAACTTGTTAAATGAGAAGTGGTTGAGGGCTAATTATTACAAACAAGTTTATTAGAAAAGGATGGCATGAGCCTTTAGCAAGAGGGTGAAAATTCACAAGTTAAAGGAAGGCAGACTTGTCTTCAAATAGATAAGGCTAAGTTTAATTGATCCGATGGGAAAGTTTAAATCGAATTGGGAAGGACTATTCATCCTTAAGTAATTATTGCTAAAAGGTGTTGCAATCCTTACAAATTGTGATGGAAATAAGTTTAAAGAGCCTGTAAATATGGATAGATTAAAATAGTTCTATGACTAAAGACAAATAAAAAAGACAAAAAGAGCAAAAAAGTCTTGTGAGTCAAAAACCAAAAAATGGTAGCCTTGTTAAAAGTGGGTGCCCCGATATGGTGAAAATCGAAAAAATGCATACTATGCAATAATTAAGGGCTGAGAGAAAATAGTCAATTAAGAAAACCTATGAGGGCTAATTGATGATAGGATCTTAAAATGTAATTAAGATTTCCCTTAATTAAATAAGGAAATATGTTGTTGCATTAATGTCATGTTATGATTATCATAAAATACAATATAATGCAAATAGATAGGACCACTTTAATAAGCTTGATTGAGCATCTTATAGATTGAAGAAATAGAAATATTATTATCACATTATTTTGTTTTTAATTTCAAAGAAGCAATAAAAGTACACACTTTTCAAATCATATGCCTCTTATTTCTATCTTATGTTTTCAACCAACAAGATCGGTTATCCTTAGAAGAGTTGGTCACCTAATCTTTATATGCTTTAGAAGTTTGGAAATTACAAGTGGCTTTAGGAAGAATGTTAGTCTTCAAGGGTAATCGCTTCCACAAGTTGTGATACCTAGCAGCAAAGGAGGTAGATAAATCTCCCCACTAAATGATAATAGGCAAGTAATGATACCCTAGGTCTACCAAACTGCCTCTCATAGTGATTTAGGATATAAAATGTAACTTTGTGTAAGCCAACTAGGGAAACATAGCCTGAGGAACCACTCATTTTTACATACCATAAAGAAATTCAAGGGTTTATGAAATTTATTCTCTCGTTAGTAATGGCATTCATCCAAAGGACCTATTGCCCCATATCTAAAAAATGGCATATAACAGCATGAGGTAGTAAATGCTTTAAATTGTAAGACCTAAAGACATAAAGGGGAGGATCATCCAACAAGCGAAGCTTCTTCTACAACCAGATCTAAAAAAAAGTTGTTAGGAATAAAAACCTAAAAAAGCTTCCTAAGCAAAAGCCAAAGTTAGGGGTAGGGGTGAAAACTTGTAAAAGGCAATCTACCCTTAAAAAGTCTGATAGAAATGAAAACCTAAAAGGGCTTTTTAAGCAAAAGGCATATTAAAGAATATGGCAAAAACCCATGAAGGGTGATCTATTTGAAAAAATTAAAGCAAAATTAGGCTCCTATAAAAGAAATAGGCTTTTCTAGACTACACTATATCTAGTCCTATGATAGTCTCAACAACAATCAGAGAGAAGGGTTTAAGCCTTCTGTCAGGTTATTTATCACATTGAATAACTGATAGTCTCTAAGGTGGCTTTCAGAAGAAACAATAAGATATTTGGAGAAAAAAAGTCAATAAGTATACACCTACATGTAGGGATAGAATGTCTGTGTAACCATTAGAATAGGCTAGTAGGGAATTCAGAGAAATAGGTTCTCTTAGAACCTATCTAGCAGCTAATAAAGGAAGTATTTCGAGTGCATCGACCACCTCATATGAGTAGTGAGGAACACAGTTGAGATAGCAAGGTGGTGTATCAGATGAATAGGACACCCTTACAATAGCAACAAATTCTTTAGCTAAGGGAAACATTTCCTAGTGAGAAAATTAAAAAATGTGAAATTACGGGTCCTAAAAGTGGGTGGTAACCTTCAGAAAAGACAGATTAAGTTGGACCTATTGGAGGAATTTCAAGCCATTATAAGGAGCTAAAGTAGAAATTGCCTAAGTAGAAAGAAAATCAAGAATTTTATAAAGCTTTTAGAGGAATTCATTGCCTATTAGAGCAAAAAACAGGAAAAAACTCAAGTGGCATGAGGATCTATGCATACATTAATGTCATTTGTAGGCTAGAAACCTAAAATGGCCATTTTGCACTTGGGCAAAATAGTCATTTCAATCTAAAATGACCATTTTTCCTATTGCCTATAAAAAGGTCACTTTTTCCTTTTCCTTTTCATTTTCATTTCCACACTTACCTTTTGCTCTCTTACTTCCCAAAAAATGCCTCCATGATGACAACAAAGCTGTCTTCGACACTAACTAGTCCTGAGACACATAACAGTACTAAGATGGTTAAATGTTGAAGAAGTAGAGAGATTTCACTGGTAAACATCAATTACTTTCACCAGGAGTTGATATTTTTACACAAGCATGCTACAGGAGTTAGAAGTGCTCCTTAGGGCAAGCTAGTTACTTACATAGGTGGACTAACGTGATTTTTATTCACAATGCAATGCCATATACCTTGAGGTTACCCTTCAGTTCCTTAGCACCTTACAGTACCACTAGACATATCCCATAGACTAGACTGCCATCCAGTTTGGTGTTTTTGGTATGCGATACTAGCTCTCTATTTTATGATTCTTAGAGATCCTTTGCTTGCCTAGTAATAGTGTGATAGAGATCCTTAAATACCTTGATGACCATGGGGCCACCATCAGATTAGTTGGCCCTTTCTACTAAGCTAACTAGACAAAGCCTCAGCCTTTTGAGACCCTTTTGCATTGTTACCAACATAGAGTGTTGGCACTATCTTATCTAGGTACAGCAGTAACACTAGTCAGGTGAACTAAACTAAACTTTATGACCTTTGGGCGATAGAGCATAATGTCTGATTCAATTTGGCACTATCTATATTGTAGCATCCTTTTCGGGCCAGTAGATTCCCTAGTAAAGAGATCATGATAGGAAGTATTGTCATCGTTGTTTTAGCCAAAGTAGGCATTGACCTAGAGCATATGGGCACTTCTATTTAGTAATAGTTCTAGGTCAACCAGGAGGCCTACTTTATGATTAAGATTGTGGCACCCGATCACACATGCCCAGTTGAATATAGATTCTTCACACTAGAGGAGTTAGCGAAGCATGATGAGGTGCAGTTTATAGGTTTAGACTTGAAGGATACCTAGCTTACTATTAACCTTGAACAACTATTTAATGATGACCTAGGCAATAGCAATAGCAGACAGATAAGGTAGGGCCATCTTTAGCACATCCTTTAAAGCCCGATTGCACCTTTCGAGCCTATTCTTTGGGATATATAGGAACGTATTTTAAAGGCACTCCATATAGTGCACACAAATCTAGGAGTGAAGATTGAGGACAAGCACTATAAGCTAACTACCAGGCTTGATTCTTTAGAGGTCGATATCCAAACTTTGCGATTAAGATAACCATCTCCCTCTTAGCTCCTTTTTTTTTCTCTTTTTATATATATATACATTTTGTACATGCTAGTTTAGGACACTAATCATTGTACTCAAAGTATTTAAATTTATAAAATTATCATGTTTATTTATTGCATTTATTATTTTTGGCCATACATAAAAACAAGTAAATATATTAAAATAATAAAATGTCAAAATAAATAACAAAATGACATGATAATAAATATGTAACAATTGGCAAAAGTATCAATGAAAAGAACCAATAAATAGATGAAATAAAAAGGAACATAAAGGCATAAAAAAAAAAGAAAAGAATAAGAGAAAAGAAGAAGAGCACTCATACACAACATACATCAATAATACAACTCAAATATAGTGTCTAACATGCCTCAACTCTTTTTTTGTAAGGGGCATTCTTTATATTGTCTGTCTAACATGCAAAATGAAAATAAATCTATAATGGCACTAAGTTCGTGACATTTAATGTGCGACATCACAAATGGAAAAATGATAAATGTTTATCAGCCTTTTGCTCTACCATAGAGGGTAAAGAGATTTATACATAGACAAATTACAGAAAAATCAACTTCAGATGCAATGTCTCCAGCACTGCCTGAAGAAAAATCAACTTCGGGTGTAATGTCTCTAGCACTGCCTGAATCATGTTAACTTCAAATGCAATGTCTGTAGCACTGTCTAAAGAAAAATCAACTTCTGGTGTAATATCTGTAGCACTGGCTTAACCATATCAACTTCAGATGTAATGTCTCTAGCACTATCTGAAGAAAATCAACTTTGGGTGTAATGTCTCTAGCACTACCTAAATCACATCAACTTTAAATGCAATTTCTCTAGCATTGTTTAAAAAAACCAATTTTAAGTGTAATGTCTCCAGCACTACTTGAATCACATCAACTTCAAATGTAATGTCTTTAGCACTATCTAAAGAAAAACTAACTTTAGGTGTAATGTCTCTAGTATTGCCTAAATCACATCAACTTCAGCTAGCCCTATCTAAAGAAAAACCAACATCAGATGCAATGTCTTTAGCACTATCTAAAAAAAATATTAACTCCGAGTGTAATATCTCTAGCACTACCCAGATCGCATCAACTTCGGGTATAATGTCTTTTAGCACTGCCTATATCAATATCAGATCACTTAAAAAAAGGTTGCCCCATGAGGTATTTATCCTTCTCTTTCTAAACTTTGGGTCATCTCACACACTCTGTAACTGCCTCCCCAAAGTTGAAGGTAACTATAAAAACTAAATTTCTGGGGCTTTCATGTTTGGATTGCTTAATGATGAAAAAAGAACAAAATTATGATAAATAAGGATGTTAACGTCCAATTCAAAGATCTCTTCATTCAAAGTTTTAACATCATGATCAATTTTTGAACATAAGTCCTTGCTCGACTCGAAAATCTTGTAGTGTGACTTATATTGCGAGAAAAATAAGCATATGTGGTGTTCAGCCCAAGCCCGATACCTAACATTGACACCACGAGGGGTGCAATATGGAGCATTTGAAAAAGGAAAAAAATGTTATATAATTGAAATTTTGTATTTTACAAAGCTTTGGGCCTTTAAGGGGCAAAACGGTTGTTTTATACTTTCTTGAAATGGCTATTTCACCTCTGCAAAATGATGTCATTTTGCTAAAAATGTTGAATCCGTATAGGATTCCTCTTTAGGCGAAATAGTTGTTTGGCACCTGAAAATGGTCATTTCACCTTGGCTTGAAATGGCCATTTCACGCCTCAGTCCACGTGTATAAAAAGCGAACCCTATGTTAGTTTAAGGTGGTTGACTTTTCTTAGTAAGTGCACACCTAAAAGTGCAAAAAATGCTTTCCAAACACTATTTTTCTAAATTTAGAAGATTTTTCTAGAATTTATTCACCTTTTTTGAAATCTTTCTTGAAGGCAATTATACATGGTGGGTCGACCAAATTTTCTTCTTTTTTTTATTTTTCTTTCATCCATCTACCAGTTAAGTGGGTGATTTTATTTCTTTAATCCATCTACTAGTTAGATGTGAAAACTTATTACCTGTGTTTTTATTATTCTTGTTATATTTATTTAATTATCTATTTCCTACTTTTTTTTATTATTCTATTCATCCTTTTTGTCCTATTATTCAAATTGATATTGTTTTTTGTTGTTATCCGTGTTGTTTGATCTTTTAGAGTTTTTATTTGACCTCTCTTTCTACCCTTTTATCAAACAATTAGTGAAGACATTCTTTATTATTCTTGTATTTTTTATTCTTTCTTCTTTTTACCTTTTGGTTTTTTTTATTATTATTCATTATTTTTATGACTAAATTGTATTTTAGGCAATTTCAATGTAATTTTATTTTTATTCGGTTAGAATGTATTTTATTAATTTTCTTGTAGTTTTTATTTCCTTTTTGGTTAGAATGTATTTTAGGTAATTTCCATGTAATTTAATTTTCATTCTAATTATTTCCCTGTATATTTCGGGAATGTTGTAATAAATAGAAAATGATTCTTTTACACGTTATAAAAAATGACCAAATTATTTTATACCTAGTTAATTAGTGTTTTTCTAATAAAATGGGTTTTGATTTTTCTTTAAAAAAGACATAATAATAAAACTTATTTTTTAAAAATTGGCGTGCGAGAATTTAAGTTCTCAAAATAATCAATTACCCGATTTCATGAATGATATTCTTTAATTTCAAGTATTTTATTTGTTTCTATAAATATATTTTATTATTCCTTTACATGATTATATGATTTATTTTAATTTTGAAATTCGCTTGAGAAAAAGAATATAATTATAAATTTAATCTAAAATTCCATATTAACTTGAGGTATAAATAAGAGTAGGATTCTGAACTACTCTTGTTTTAGCCCTACAAGGTATTTCCCAACTCCGTTAAGTGGTGACTCCTACCTTGTGGTACCCAACTCATATTTTTTTAGGCTAATCAAATAAGAATGGCTAAAGATTCATTTAATTTCCTTATCATCTTTTAAGACTTCAAATGTGAGATTTAGGTTGAGTCTTTAGTTGTTTCAGTCTGATTGCCCTTGGAAAGTAAGAGATAACAATAAAAAAAAACACTTCAATACTCAATAAAATCTCATTTCCCAACTTTTGCCATCCTCTTATCATTCCAAATCAACTAATAGCATAAAACACATTTCGTACAATAGGAAGAGATATCATGCAAGCATAAAATACAGTTTAAACTTACTTAAAAATTATTAAAAACATTTACATCTTAGATTAGGCCTAATCCTTCTTATGTTATATATAAGTGCCATAACTTGATTACATCACATAATA
>CANXYI010497896.1:0-11256 GCA_948208565.1 Hura crepitans
ATAACAGGGGAAGGAATTGTTATGCTTGAAAATCTTGGTTTTATGAATAGTACTTCTCAAGGCATGAATAGTATTTTTTGAGTAACTAGGTCACACCAAAGAGGCTAAAGGGAGTAATAGACATACAATATTGAATAGAAAAATAATAATCAAAATGAACTAATAAACACTTTCACTGAACCAATAAATTATTTCATGTCGATATCTAGTAAATAGTGACCTTAGTTTACATTATGTCGAGAAATACCCAAGATTTGCCTGAGTTGACTTGAAAATAGCGTACCTTGAAGGTTAAAATTTCTTAATAGTCCAATGGTGATGGAATTGAAATTTTTTATGTTGATTGATATTTAATCATAATTTCTTAATTATGTGATTGAATATTTAACCTAGATCCCTTTGGAATTTTGGCTCGAGATTTTAGTGTCCTTTAATTAAGTAATTTATTAAATTTTATCATTAAAAGCTTGATTTTTGGAGGCCTCTAAGATTTATTTTCCATTTTTTAAGCTTGTAATGAATATAGGATTAATTGGGGTTGTTCGATTATGATGTGGCATGATCGAGATCATCCACCATCTTAATATAAAAGTAATTACGTGTATAGAAGTGTACCATAGCAAAATACACCATCTTCCTCCTCCACCTCCCTAAAAGCCAATGCTACCTCTTGTAGTCTTTCTCCTCTATTTTTTTCTTCCTTTCTCACTCAAAATCCCTCGACAACCTTTGAATATTATATGCAAATCAATCCTTATGACATTTAGAGTCTGATTCCAGCCTTAATTTTGTGAAAATAAAGGTTTTAAGGTGACATTAGAGAATTGAAAGTTTAGGGTTTTGAAACCTTAAACTGAACTAGGCCCCAAACTGACTCTTGCTTATTTTTCTAGGTAAATAGAGATATTCTAAATTACATTATGCTTTTATTTTTGAATTTGGATGAGGATATATTTTTTTATGAAATTTAGAGAACAGTGATAGGAATGAGAACTGAGGTAAAGAGAAGCTATGAAATCCATCCTATGATGTTGTAGCATATCTTTATAAGTGTATACGATAAAATATATGCCTTTAACTATTAGTTGTGAAATTTCCATATTAATGTGCATTTAGGGTTTCATACATTCAAGGGTTAGGATAGCTTTATAATTGGTTCCTAGGGTATTTAGGATTTATTGAATGTTAGTAAACTTAACTGAATGAAAAATAGAGGAAGAACAAACTAATTACAGAAGACTAAAAGTAACGAATATAATATGGAACTTTAGGGGCATAGTGGGAATTTCCTAAATTATTATGTAATGGATGAAATTTGCAATGTAATGGCCTATAACAAATGATCATAACTCGTATTTGGAATGTTCATTGATGATTATACAAGATGATGTATGTGTAAGGCATGAGACATGCATGTATGTGTGATAACATATGTAATGCATAATATATGTATGCATGTATACATTAGTGATAATGAATAATGTCATAATAATGTTAATGAATAGCATGTGAATGGCAAATAATGGATGGCAATGTACATCATGGAATTGGTGATATGAGCATACTAATGAGGAATGACAATGAGACATGACAATATGTGTAATAAGACTCATAATATGAGATATGTAATAGATTGTAGCAAGACATTGTAAAGTGAAAAAGGTTGTGATTAACAACCATATGAATGTTAAATAATAAGAACTAAAAGGGAATGGCCCATATTGTTAGAAAACCTATTAGATAGGTTGATCGGTCAACTAGGGGATATACTAGTTGCTAGGACACTTCAGTGTCATTAATACTGATGACTTTGATACTAGATTTTACTTGATTATATTTCATATAGGTATAATCGTGGGGAGGCTTGATAGAACCATTGCACATATTCTTATGTAAGTGCAACCACTAGGAGGTTCAGTAGGACCACTGCATACTTATATATGGCTATGTTGATATTACTTGATTATTTGTTTATTTCATATGAGCGTATCCTCCAGGAGATCCAACAAATGCACATAATCTTAAGTGGTGCAACTATCGAGAGGTTCAACAAGACCACTTCACATTATCATTAGTGTAACAGCAGAGAGGTAAAAAATGTGGACCACTGCACACTGTGACCCTAATATCAAGTGCTTAGATACATGTATTCCAAACATGGGCTAAAATTGTAAATGGCATAAATGTAAAGTAAAGCTATAAAATGAATAAATAAATAGTTATAAATAACCACCCAGTAAATAGGAAATGACTTAACCTTAATTTTAAAATCAAGTTGATTAAGGGATATATAACTTAATAAAGATATACATACATTTATAGACACATAAAAATGAGTATAATACATATAAACCTATACATGTATAAACTTGATGCTAAGTTAACCGGTAATAAGACAAGTAAATAACTAACATGAATTCTAAATGACATGTTTATGTTTAAAATGCATGTACCGATGTGTGCATATTTTATCTAATGCACCACTAAGCATTATGCTTAAAGCTTTGTGTTTTTTTGATGCATAGGTTATAGATAGTGCCAGCTTTAAGACTAGCCTTAAGTCTACAATGCAATTCGAACTGCCTCTAACCTTTTATGTGATGTAAACATAATTAATGGCACTCATATATATGTTTGTAGAGTGTGGGTCTAGTACATTGATCTACATGTATATAGCTAATCAACACACTTGTTCATGTAAACTCAATAGCCAAATACTAGTAGTGCATGATTATTACATGATATATGCCTAATTTAATGTGATGTTAAGATTATAATGTGTGTTGTGGTTAGTGATACTATGTGTTAATGGATGATGTTGGAGGGTCAGAAGGACCCAAATGATTGATTTTGAGTATGTAAATGTTATAAAGGTGCATTTTTCATAAGTTTATTTTAGGACATGTCACTAGACAACTGTTATGCTGCCAAATTTTTATTTAAATGTAATAGTAGGATCTTTAGCCCTTATATTCATAATACTAGATTAAAGCTATGTGTGGACCCCAATTGCTCATGATGTAAGCATACCCTAATGTAATAGAAAGATAATGGTATAATTGGTTAATGTGTCATCTTTTATTCAGACTGGCAGCATTTCAAGTAGGGGGTGCCACAATGTGCCATCTCTTATTCAAATTTGGCCATCAGGTCAGGTGAGAGGTGTTAAAGAAAATAATATGAAAGATATGTATATAGGTGACAAAAAAAGGATGAAACTGATACTCAGGTAATGCTAACCAAATAAGGTTGTTGTGTGGAGTAAGTAATATGTACGTCATCAAGTTGTATGAAACTAAAGTGAATAGGGTATATGTAGATTTAAGTTATAAGTATGACAAGACCATTGGAACTTTAAGGAAAAAATTCATTTAAGAGGGGAAGAATTATAATGCCCTAAAAATTCTAGAATGTGAACAATGTATCTTAGAGTCAAGAGAAAAGATTGGGGTTTTCTTACTATTTGAAATTATATGTTAAGGATAGGTTGAGTTTAAAATTTGGTATTAAAATTTAGTCATTTAGGTGGCTAACGAACTATGAGAAATAGAGATGTTAATAGTGTACACCTGAGGAAAGTGAATTGTACTTTTTGAGACTTGAAGTTGAGCTAAGTGAACAGAATGGTGGTAAATATTATAAAACAAATTTAGGAAAATTTTGGAATGGAACTGAGGCTATTAAGTTGGTTAAAAAGGTGAGTAAAGTTTTTACTATAGTGTTAGTGAATAGTAATCAAATTATAGCTGAATGATAAAAATTTTGGAAAAGCTCAAAATAATCTAAAAATAGCACAACTTGATAGAGAAAAAAATTCTAACTAAGTCAATGGTATTGGATTTGGAATTTTCTGACATCGGGAAGCTATTTAATAGAAATAATTAAATACGTGAAGGGCTATTTTAAATAGTTACAATCGAAATTAAATTTCAATTTTTATGGGATATTTATATCATGTATTCATCTAATTATTGGTACTAAGAGAGAATTAAAATGATATCTTGAACACATAAAATGAATTTTTGAGGAGAATTAATTTTGGCCTTAGGATTTTACACATGGCAAAAATCTAGCCTTACACCACATTTTATATAAGGCAATTTTAATTGAATTAACACATTATTCCCTTTCTTCTTCTTTTTCCCTAGGGGATGGTAACTCCTCCTTTGGCAGCTCTTCCATTTTCTTCTTCTTAAGCTCATAAATCAAGTCTTATTACACCAAATTAACCTTCACCCTCTCCTTATCAATAATCTAAGGAAAAAACTTCAAGAGGAAGGCTAAAATGGAAGAATTATTCACTTGATGAATAGTACCATTATAAGGTAAAAGCATCCAATTTTTTGACCTCTTATTTTTTTTCCTAAGTAGTTTTAGATGCTAAGCAGGTAATTCAAGTGTTAGATTGAATATTAGAGTTGTTAGTAATTTATTGTGATTTTTCCAATGCTAGAATGTGTATGTTACAGAGGAAATGGTGGAAGCTTAATGGAATTGAGGAAGGGATAGTGTAACGTGGTCTAATAGATGTTAAAGAACATTTAGGAAAGTGTATTCATTGAAATATATGTACATGATGTTTAATTCACAAGTTAAAGTGCGATTTTGTGATATTTTATGGTTAAACTAGGTATGTGCATGTGTGTGTGGAGGGGGGAGGTATTAAATGGTATAGTTAGCTTAAGGGAATGATTAGAAAATGGTTGGAATGTGAATTAAGATGACTTGTATAATTTGAGGTGGACACCTACCTATGGCTGAATTGTGTATGAATACATGTACATATGTACCTTGGTCATATTTGTATCTAATAGGAAATATGTTATGTAAGGAATGAAGTAAATGAATTTAGTGGTGATTAAATTGTGTAATGGTGAACTCCTAATTTCAGGCATGTGTATTAGGTGTATGTGACATAAGGATGTGATAATAAACATGACGTAATTCCTATGTATGACATAAATAATGTTAATTGAATAGGTAAGAAAGGTTTGGGATAGATAATATAATGAAAAAGGAAGGGGATGGCTTATGGATGCTTAGGGCCAAAGTGTGTGTGTGGAAGTATGTGTGCGATTAGATTTAATTGGTGTGTATGATTTTAATTACATAACTTAAGCATATTTGAATGAAGTTATATAAAAGAAAAGTGTTTTGGAGGAATATAGCTCTCAAGACCAAAACCTATGCATGAGGAAATAGTTGAGATGTAAATGTAATTGAACATATAATTAGTTTGATTGTGTAAGCAAAATAATGTGAAGCATGGAAATAAAATATGATAGACTTGTAAGTGTAAATGGTACATATAGATGAATGATTAAGTTTAACCTTATAAGAGATAAGCATAATTTAGTAAGTGTTAACATGGTAATGGAATTATAGAAATAATGAATAGAGGTAGAACTTAAAAGATTGGACATAAAATGACCACTACTATGCATGGCCATATGGAGCATGATAAATGTATTATGTATGATAATAATCTGATGACATATAATGTGATATAAAGGCATAACAAGATTTGATGTATGATAAATAGTTTAGAAATGGTGTAATTTGGTCATTAAATAAGTATGGCCATAAGGTATGCTAAGTATAAGTGTAAGTGATTTTCATAGTATGATTTTAAGAGAATGTCCACGTGATGGGATAATTACTATGATGTGATATAGAAACACAAATCTTATATGAAGTGATGATTGAATATGGTATTTTGAGTAAATAGGTGTTATGTTAATAATGCAACTTATAGTATATAACCATGAATTGAGAGTTGATAAAATGATACGTAATGAAATGTAAATATATGATATTGTATTTAAGAATAAAATGATAAGATATACACTAATAATCATATATGACACTATGATGAAATTAAAGGTAATAAAAAGAAAGTATGACCTTTTAAGGCTTAATAATTTAAGGGTTCATATAATAATGAATTCATAAAAGGAATGTCTTAAACAAATAAAATTATAACCTCATATGGCCAAATAGGTAAGTAGGTATGCTTTTACATTAGGGAAGTATATAACCATGTTATAATACATGAAAGGATTAATAGATAATATGATATGGAAATGAATAATGAAAGTTTTGGAAAAGTCAAGAATGGATCCTTAATGACAATGGTAACTCTAGATATGAATAATAAATTAAATGATATGTTAAGGTATGAATTTCAATCACTAATGATCTAATGAAATCCCATGAGAGGTTATGTGAATATGATAATGTGTGAGTCAATGACTATATATGATACTAAGATAAATTTAATAAGATCATAAGAGTATGAACTCTTATCATAAGAAAGGCTATATGGTAACATGATAATGACATAATGAAAATAATAAGGCCCATATGAGTTAGATAACCTATTAGGTAGGTTAACTGGTTAACTAAAGAGTTAACAACTTCTAGGGCACTTTAATGTCATTATAGTATTGATCCATAAGGATCATTACCACCTTGTATGATGGAGTACAACTGTCGAGGTTCTAAATGAGAACCCCTGCACACCTTATGTTATTAGGAGGTCCATAAGGGTTGTCCCCTATTATTATGAGCTCTATGAGGGCCAATTCATATTATTTTATGATGAGTGTAGTTGTCAAGGTCCAAAATATGGATCCCTACACACCTTTTAAGATGAGTGTGGCCATCGAGGTTTTAGATTAGAACCTCGACACACTATTCATGTTATGTTATGATGATGCATCTATTGAGGTCTAAAATACAAGCCCCTGCACACCTATAGATCTCACTAGCTAGTATTTAGGGCATAACCTTTTGAGTGTGAGCTGAAGGTTTAAATCACTTAAATGGAAAGCTCTCAAAGTAATTAACATTTCAATAACTAAAATGAATGTCATGATGACATTTAAAAAACAAGCTTAATAGACCTAATTTATGAATGATAATGATAAGGCAAGGATAAACAAATGTGCATTGTACATCATACTAGCAATCTAGACTACTAGTAAGGCACCTAAAGAATATGAAATCAAAAGGAAACTATATGCAACTAGTTATGTTTGTATTTAAAGTCTTACACTTTAATAAGCATATTTTAATAAATATTATATGAATGTGATTTACTTAAAAAGGGATAAATGCAATTCAAATTCATAAGTAGCTAGGATAATAGTAAGGATATGAAAAGGAAATGAGAACAGTATTTCTTAAATAACATAGGGAAACTAATATGAATTACATGATAAAATAACAAATAAAGAATATACTATAAAATATAGTTTTATTTATATCAAAAAATGAGTTAAATTACATAAAGGTAATAGAGTGACTTGTTTATGGCTTATGAGTTGCTTAAATGTTGGTAGTGTATAGTTTTATTTCAATGTCATCACTTGTATACATGGAATGAAATATGTAATATTTAAGATTTCTATGTTTTGTATGTATATGTGTTCATGAATGTGAAGAACAATATTAACTACATTGGTCTAAAAGTCTAAGAAGGGACTAAAATAGTTTAATTACATATGAGTTAAAATATGGCAAATTGTGTGCTTGTGTGTTTGAGTGTGGTATGTATATATATGTTTCAATGAATACATCACTAAGCATATGCTTAGCATATCAATTTCTTCAATGCATATGTCATACCAGAGTTCAGCTAGTATAGCCTCAATGGATAGTAGTGTAAAATGAATCTTTTTCTATGGTAGATTTAGTCATATATATACATACCTAATAATGTTATATATGTAATGTAACATATTAGCCAGAGTACTTTTGTACCAATGTAAGGTGATGGTTTTAGATTATATATACTATAGTTATTTAGTAAGTGTACATCTTAATGTAGGTTAAGGGTAATAGAAGTAAAATAAATTTTACTATATGAACTATAAGAATGTGAAAATGTAATATTATAGAGCGTAATATGAACATGCAATGAGCTAGCTATTATGCCTTGTGAGTGATCTAATGAGTTTAAGGACTAGGAGGATTCAAAAACATGTATTGATTTTGAAATAATGTTTACAAGTGTATTTTATATAGGTTTAAGATTTTGGTTCTTACTCTGAACAGCCGTTATGCTGTTGGATTTTTGTCTAAATGGATTTTGAAATAACTTGTTTAACATGAATTTCCCACATCTAGTTAGTGAATTTTAAACAAATATTTATTCATATTGTATGCTTATAAAAAGCTAAAATAAGCTAAAATAAGATAAGTAAAAAGGGTGTTAAGCAAGCAAGATTATATTGTGCCATTTCTTATTCAATTTTAATAAATTGGATAGGAGGTGTCACATGCATCTTTTCTTATTTAGGTCTTGTAATGGATTGGGTGAGGGGTGTCTCACTTGGGTCATCATGATACATTTCTATATGCCTCTCTTGACTTGCACATAAGTGATATATCAATTGGATAATTGATATTGATTCAATAAGGTTAAATCTATTGAGTCTCAATTGGACTAGGACTTTATTTCATTGTGTGCTGCCAAGTTGCCTCAAAAACCCATAGGGTCACACACTAAAAGAAGTAAAAAGGAGATTCAATGAGAATAAATGCTTTAATGATATGAGAAATCATTAGAAGATGAATTAAAAAGAAGAAATAAGCAATTGGACATGGGCCTAATTGCAAATGAATACTCTAAAATTAGGGTTTCTGGAATTGGGCCTTATTGAGTCAAAAACTTGATTATTCTAATATCTAATTTTTTATGGACTTCTATAGATTTTAAAGGTCTTTAAATTAGATCTTTTATTAATGCAAAATGTGGCTTAGTTGAGTCACATAGGATTAATGAATATAGGGCCAAAGTAAAATGCGCATAAAGTCTCCCTAAGGGCTATAAGTGGAAGGAGAAAATAAGCCTAATTCTTAGGTTATTTTGGGCCATTTTAGATTAGCTTTTAATAGTTAAAACCTGACCTAATTAGGATTATTTAAAAGTATAAATACTCCTTTTATTCCTTCAGCCTCTATACACTATTTACTGCTATTATAGAACATGCATAGAACAATAAAAAATACTTAATTTCTTCTCCTTCTTTCATCCTTATGGAATTCCTCCTTGCACCTTGAATTTTGTGTAGTACTCTTCTTCTTCTTTCATGGATTACCTTGGAAGTGTTCTCGAAGAGGATCACTATGGTTTATGGTAACCTGATGTGAAGTGCTTGTAAGAAGGAATCGACTATCATCATTAAGTGATAATATATCTAATGCTGCTAAAATTATCAATTAATGATAAATTTTAAATCATTTTGGTCCTTTATCTATGTTTGGTTTTCTCAAGAATTTTAATTTTTTACTGCTCATGATCAAGAAAGGCCAATAGTATATACTTTATTTATCATGTTTATAACTTCAGTCTAAAAGAATAATTCTCAAATTTTAATTCAATTAATTGTTATATTCATGTATACCCATTTATTATTAACACAATTAAACACCACATCTAGGCATCAATTCCAAGTATACATTAGACATGTGCACTCAAGTGATTTTTATTCTCATAGTCAAGTGTGGAATTTAATAAAATTATTTTATACTCACTTAGGTATATAGTTGGTGTAACACCCTACCCTTTGATTACATCCAAGTCCCCAGTGGTAAGTGTTACCATATGAATCTATGCTTGAGCTTGGGAGGCTATGACCCATTTAATTGGCTTTCATGATAGGTTTAGCTAAGTCTAGTTATCAATTGAGCATTTATAAGGGTATTATTTTACTAAATGGTAGCCTAAGAAAAAAATTTCAATAGCATAATAGTTATTGGAAGGCCTACCAAAAGTTTTCACTTATAGAAGGACTTTTATACTTTGTAACAATGCTCCAACAATCATTTAATGATTACAGTAGCATCATGCATACAACATATACTTCACATCATCATGACATCGAGTCTATCATTCCTTGTGATAACTCAAGAACATAACTAACCCCTTCCTAATAAAGGAAGAGTTGTTCAAGGGATACCTTATCCTAAGTGGACAACACGTAACTACATGCATACAACTGCCTCAGCCTTAATCACCTGTATCTATAACAATCTTAGTAGTTATATCATACACATACAAAATACAATTAAGACACTAAGTTGCTATGTCTACTATACAATCGTATAGTCATAATGTATGTCATATACTATGCTTTTACTATTATAGGTATCTTGTATGATAGTAAGGGATGCTGAGATTCTAACAAAACCACTTAAGCTGGGTTCCCTCTTTAATAGCCTTCCATAAGTTGCACATCAAATAGAAAAACTATGTTAATAGTCTATCTTGTAAGAGATTGACATGATTGTTCTTCTAAACCAACTTGGTATTATGTTTTACCTATTTTATCATATATGCATCCTAATTTTCATGGTGAACTTATCTTGATGTATGTGTGTGTGTGTGTGTGTATTATTGAATGCATGTGCATTTGCATTCATATTTTGTGCCATGTTTTGCTGATTCTATCATGCATGTTCTATGTATTAATAACATGTTCCCTTACCTATTACTTTACTCTTTAGCTGTGTATCTTTATTGATAGAATTAAGTAAAGTAGCTACAATTCCCACCACATACACATACCTTATTTTATATTATAGTTCATGATTCAAATGACTATAAATTCAATAATATATGTATATCCCCCAGTGATAACTTGTCACATGCATTTAGAACTATAACCTCAATGACATGGATGTTTCATGCTTTATGTAATGATTAGTTTCTATTAAATATCAATGTTCTTCAATTTTAACATAACCAAGATTTATAAAGCCTTTGGCAACTCGCTCTTAAAATGACCCTTAGGAAGGGTAAATAGGTTGAAAAACTATAAGATAAAAATTAGTGACAAGAATGGGCTCACCTATTGCCTTGCCACCTCTGTACTATAAGTTGAAAGGTATTTGTGGCCTCAGCCACTATCATTTATAAATAGCCCATATGGCATTAGTGCCAAGCTATAACTATCCTAGATCTATATAAAATCCCTCTCTAGCATGCCAAAGCTACCATAACCTAGATTTTATAAGTTTTACCAAAGGCTCTTTTATAATACTCTGTGTTTATTAAGTTTGTTGTATGTTAGGTTCATTTTTTAAGTTTCCACCCACGTACATGTTCTATTTACTACTGCATTCTCATATTATTGTTTCTTAACAAAGATATGCTTATAGTTTAGTATTCAAGTGCTTTGTGTAACTCAAGTTAATTTGTAACCCTACTCTTATTTATTCCTCAAATTAATATGGAATTCCATATTAAAA
>CANXYI010497929.1:0-10717 GCA_948208565.1 Hura crepitans
TACATATGTAATTAAAGAATTACAACTTTAAGTAAAATATAAGTGAAAATAAGAAGCATAGAGACATATAGGATTTAAATATGATTTAGCTAAATTATGATAAGTATATAAAGATATAATATATGCTTAAGCATTATTACAATCTAATTGATTAGTATTCAATTAAATAGAGATATGGGAACATATCAAATCAATTATATAATATAATTAACTTATGTTATTTATTCCACATGAGCTGAGTATAACTAGTTATAATGAGAATGTTAGAATATATTCCTAATGCCTAAGAAAGAGAAAAATATAATAACTAAAATAAAAATTGGTTGGAATTTGAGTCCAGAAAAAGGGCACATGAATGATCTCCTAACATGGAATTGAACGAATTAATTTTATGAGAAAGAGAGGATAAATGGTTTAATAAGATAAAATATATATATACATATATAATTATTATAAATCCTAATTCTTAATTTATGATAATAAAATAGAGAAATATTATTTATATTCTAGATAATTAAAGACAACCAAAAAAAATTATTTAAGCACAAAGGATAAATGAATATTTATAAAAATAAGTAATTAAAGATGAAGCACATTAAGGATACATTAAGAGTTTATATTGAAATGTTAAGTATTCAATAAATAATATTGATCCTATAAAGGAGAATCAATTAGGAATAAAGGTTAATCAAAGGATACTCTAACTCATGAAAGATGAATGATGAGAAA
The DNA here is from genome assembly GCA_948208565.1 of Hura crepitans. NCBI lineage: Eukaryota > Viridiplantae > Streptophyta > Magnoliopsida > Malpighiales > Euphorbiaceae > Hura > Hura crepitans. The sequence continues at coordinate 730 of CANXYI010497929.1, forward strand.
TAATGACAAGGGACATCACAATTAATAAGAATACAATAAGATATTGATATTAAAGGGATATTTATGATGAACTTAAAGGAGCATACCATAAGTATAGATATAAGATATAAAACGTTATCATAATGAAATGATATGTTAGAATTAAATTAAATGGATTGGAAATGCTTGCAAAGCAAATGAGATTGAGGTAGATACTAGCCTATATGAGTTGGACAACATATTATATAGGTTGATCAGTCAAATAGGGAGTTAGCAACTACTAGGACACTTTGATGTCATGATGTGCTAATCCATAAGAATGATTGCACTTATGGTTGTGCAGGTGTAGCCACTTGGAGGTCCACAAAGGGCCATTGCACATCTTGAGATTTGATGGTGGGTATAACTGCCTTAAGGTCCATAAAAGGCCACTACACATCTTAAGATTTGATGATAGGTGTAGCTACCTTGAGATCCATAAAAGGCCATTGCATAGCTTTAGATTTAATAATGGATATAGCCATTAAGGTCTAGAATGCAAGCCCCTGCACAACTTATAAGATGGAGTGCAACTTCAAAATTTGAACCCCCGTACAATTATGATGATCATGATGAGTTATGACATGACGAGTGTGGCCATCGAGCTCTAAAATATGGGCTCACACACATTATGATCCCGTTATCCAGTGATGAGAGTGATGCTTGTCCAACATGGGCTAAAAGAGAAAATAATTAGATGAAGCACATTAAAACACCATTAAAGAGATTTTAATATTTGAATTTGGAAATGTGTTTAAGGAAAAAGAAAGAAAATAAAATAAAGGGAGAAATGAATTGAACTAATAGAGAAATAAAATAATCATATAATGACCAACATTAAAGTGGATACATGAATACAATTCATCATAAACTTAATACATATCAAGACAAAACATATGACATAAATTTATTGAGAACCATATCTATGAATAAGATAAAGTAATTATAGATATATGCATAGAAATAAAATGTAGAGAGAAATATAAAAGGGAGAAGAGAATGTAGTGAAAAGAAAGGAATAAGCAAAAGCTACCATAAATTATTAAAAGAGAGATGTGAGCATATTATTGGAAAATGTAGTAAAGTACAACATATAAGGTACCTATTAAATTATCATCCAACACATAGCTAAAATGAATATTAGAGACAATAACACCACTACCTAATAACAAGATAAATTAGGTTGAGATAACAAAGTTATGAATAGAACAGTTATGAAAATGTTATAAGTAAAAAAGATAAATACACAAAATTAAGTGAGTTATATCAGAATTATTATTTACATAAATTTAAAGATCTAATATCTATAGTATTAGAATACACCACTGAGCAATTATGCTCGATGCATTGGCTTTTTTGCTAATGTAGAGGTTGTTAGTAAGGTGAGTAGAGTAGCAGATTGAGTTCTAGCATCAACTGAAGTAGATTTAAGGATAGAGGTAAAGTAGGTCTATACAACCCTTACCCAATTCATGAAGGAACCCAATAAGTATGCCAGTCCCCATCGGTCATCCGTCCTATTCCTTCCCTAGCCTTCATTCATTTAACACTTATAAACTCGACTTAACTTAGTGACATATCTTGATTTTTTATTTGTTATTACTCGTCGTCACCCTAATTAGTATTAGATGTATTGTTAAGACAAAAATAGTTTAAGTAATTGAATATAATTTTATAAAAAATTTAGCAGCATAATGGCTAACTAGGTTAAAAATAAAAAATTTTTCCTATAGCAAAACACTTTTATGAATCATCATACACAATCCAACCATTATCTAGACCTATCTAGTCCTCCCACTCAATAATCATAGCACATATCAAAGCAACACAAGATCTTAGACCTATAACATATAAAAGCATTCATATATGCACTTTAGCATCTATATAAATATTAGCACACTTTAAGATAAAATATGCTAGTTATCCTATAAACCATATTTTATTACAAAACTATTCATATTCTATTATGTTCCCAAACCCTCAACATCTATACATCTACTTACTTGAGTGCTCAACTTTTATACAGGGAAAAATAGATAAAAAAAAAATATACCCTAAATACTAGTTGTCAGCTACAAAGAAGCTTTAACGCTACATAGCTACGATATCTACAACCTGTGCATCAAAACACTGATAAACTGAGTATAAATTAAGTGGTGAATTTGATAGAATATTTGCATGTACCATACTCAATCATGAAATAAGCACACATACACAGTGCATATAGTAATATAGTAAGATTATTTATTTCCTTTCTTCCCTATTAATAATTTCAATAATTAGCAATGTAGTTCTGTAATCTCAATTATGCAAGGCATTCATAATTCTCATTCTTTTATTCATTGATATGTTCAAGGCCCATACTAAAAGGCTACACCTAAAGATATTAGGCAATAGAATACAGGCTGTGCAGTGGCCTACATTTTAGACCTTAGTAGCTGCACCTACCTAACTCCACCCGATAGTAGGGATTAGTTCCACAGAACCTCACAAATAAGTGTGGCAGGGATCAGTCCAGCAAAGACCTCCCAACATACAATCATTAATCATACAAAGGTCGATAATAGGGATCAGTCCTGTGGGAGCTCCCTAATCTATAATAATAGGTAATAAGGATTAGTCCTATGGGAGCTCCCAATGTCTGATGTGTAAGGCTTAATATCAAAACCTTAGCGGCTACACCTACCATCATAAATAAATACACAAGTTCCAGTCTAGAAGGACTAAATCTAATAGCTGCTTTATCCCCTAGTTAATTGATCAACATATTTAGTGGGTGTCTGACTAATATAGGCTATTATCTACATATTAATTTAATCATTCAATTATAGGTCATTCGACAAGCTTATGAGTTATTTTACTATTCATTTGGTCATTTTTATGACCATATATTCATGTAATTTTCACAATCCTATTTCCAACCTCATAATTATTCATATTCTTCTATCAATTCCACTTTTATGCATTTCTCCACCTTATGTCACATTCTCAACACTAAAAAGTTTACTTTCACATACATACATGCTTGTCATTTCTCATCACATCTTTTATGTCAATTTATGCATTTCTATCAACCATTCCTCATGTCATGACATTTACAAATTCGTGTCCATTTTTACTTCAAAATCATGCCATTAATTCACTTAACACACAAGTACACTCACACTTGGCACCAAGATACCATTCAGCTATCACAAGTGCAAACACATTCACATTGATTTCCTTTCATTTCACTTCACTTTTAGGCCTCTCATACATGTATTAACCATATTCATTAAGACTTTTCTATTAATATACATAATTTCACATTGTATGCACATTTCATACACACTTTTCATGCATTTTCATAACACACAAATGCACACAGATACATTTATGCCAAATTCACATACCTATAGGTTATTAAACACCCTTGTCCACCACTTTATTCTTTTGAATTGCCTTTTCCTTTCACCTCTCTTTCTTTTCCTAAACATACAAAAATCTCACTTTAGAAAAATCTTTAAAAAATCCTATACAACTCCAAAATAAATTCTATCAACATGGTTAGCCTTATAATACTTTATAGTACCTAGAAATAAAATAAAAATTTTGTGATGAACACTTACACAATAAGATGATATGATTCATCAAGTGTCAATAACTCTCTTCTAAAGCCTTATTTTTGAATTTTACCACTTGGAATTGCTTCCTTAGTTTATTGAGGTAAATTTCCATTTAAGGTTTGGCATAATTGGGTGAGAATTGAGTGAGTTAAGGAAGAAAAAAAAAGAAAAGAGAGAATGGGAGAATGGCATTGGGTAAGAAGAAGTGGAGGGGGTAGAAGATGACTTGGCACATATGGCACCCCCATATATGCTAGGCAATTTATGTTTAGTGGGTCTATGGCTCAGATTATGACACGTGGTAATCTAACGGTCGATTTTATCTCGATTTTCTTTTAAACTTTAAAATTTCACTATAATTTTTCAAAACCTCTAAAAATTGTGATTTTATTGGCTTAAATTCTCAATAATGCCCATTAACGAGCCCATAAAATCTCAAGTCAAAATTCCATAAAAAAGCAAGGTTACTATTCACTCACGTAAACTAAAATTCCAAATAAATATCAAATAACCTCAGAATATTAAAATTCTTTCCTTATTAGACTCATTGGAATTTTTGACCTTTAAGGTATGATATTTTCATGTCCATTCGAACACATCTTGGACCATTCTTGGCACAACCGTAACTAAGGTCAATATTCACTAGTTCATAGCCCAAAATGATTTATTATTTCTATTAAAAGTTTTAATTATTTTATTTGTCATTTTATGGCCCTTCAAAGTTTTACGAGCAGTACTTGCCCCTTAGGCCATTTAGTGCCTTGACTTTTTGAAAATACTATTCATGCATTGGAAATATTGTTTATGAAATTGAGTTTTAATGGGTGTTGCAATCCTTCCCCTCTTAAATAATTTCATCCTTGAAATTACCTGATAAAAATAAGTGTGGATATTGTGCTTTGATTTCTTCCTTGCTTTCATATGTAGCTTCCTCCGTATTATGGTGCTTCTACATCACTTTCACCGATGGTATAGATTTGTTCCTCGGATTTTTAACTTCTTTGGCTAACACTTGCATGGTTCTTTTTTATATATCAAGTTTGGCTATACTTATGCTTCTTCTATAGATATGATGTGTAAAGGATCAGATCAATACTACCTCAACATTGAGATGTGAAATACGTCATGTATTTGTTGCAATTCTGGTGCTAATGCTAGTCGGTATGCCATTAGTCCTGTGGCAACCTCCGCCCAATCTGTACTCTAAAGCCAAATGGGGGATATGCACAAGCAAAATGATATCCAATTCTGCTATCCAAAATCACTTGAAATTTAAAACTTTTATATAAAGAAATATTTCTTGACTTAAAAATGAAAATAAAACATTAAAAACCCTTTTGGTATACAAAATGAGGTAAACATTGAGATCATCATGTCAAAAATCTGATAGCATAAAGGCTATACCGAGACACTTTCTCAAATTTTACTTATTTAAAAACACTTTTATATAATTAAAACATTCATGTCCAACTCAAATGGGTCCTCCTGACCCTCTAAATCACATATAAACACAATGAGCCTCAAGCTCTCCACAATCAACAATCTCACATGTAAACTCAATAATCATCACACAGTATGTGAGAAATAGAAATTAAAATCCATAGTTAAAATATTTACTACAAAAACCTACTACAAAATGCAGATTAGACCTAATCCCTTCGGGATCACAAAAGCACACTAACTATATAACCATTACATTTACATGACAACTATTATTACAAAAAAGACAAAAATAACCACTCAGGGGTTATGTTCGTGTCTCCTGTTATGCAGAAGCCTTGGCTCTAATCTGCTACCCTGTTACCTATGCATTGCAAACAAGTAATGCACTAAGCTTTCACTTATTAATGTAATCACTTTAACTTGTATAAAGGTAATTTATAGCATGTCATTTATGTACATAAGCCATTTTGAGTTTAAAATCACAAACATGCATTTTCCTTGATTTATATACAACACAAGCCATATTCGGGCTAATATATCAAACATGAGATTTTGGTGTCTTGTATGCTAATATTGTGTATGTCAAGCATAAACAATGCATTTTAATAACATAAATGCTAATGTGTAATGTGAATATCAATTAACCATGATTACACTGATAATATGCATTAATATATATCGTTATGATCTTTAAGTATCAAATATGCCAAGAATCACAAATATCACATAATAGTCATTTGTAAGCCATAAGGCACAGTAAATATTATACTATTTTCATAACAGCTTATAAAGATGCCATACCAAACTCGTATTTTAAAGATGCCATACCAAACTCGTATATCATAAAGTATAATGATATACCTATTTTTTGGTCATAATTGCCATTATGCACATTGTAATTGTCCATATTAATGTTTTGAATTGTGTTCATATATAATCACCAATAATTGTCATATAAATGATAATAAACACTTTTAGTCACCTTAAGGCCATTTTGAGTTATTAGGCCTCATTATGTTTGCATATCACATATTAATGCCATATAACATGTAATCTCAATTTATGCAGCTTTAAGCCATTTTAATTATTTAACCAATACCCATATCAATAAGACAACTAACCAAGACTAGGCAATGGAATTACTTAGGCCCGAAGGCTCTCTATCTCTGTAGATGTGTAACTTAGGCCCAAAGGCTCTCCACATCCATAAATGCATAACTTAGGCCCGAAAGCTCTCTATATTCGTAGATACATAACTTAGGCCCGAAGGCTTTCATATCAGTAGATGCATAACTTAGGCTCAAAGGCTCTCATACCATATAGGTATGTAAATCTTAGCCTCGAAGGCTCTCATGCACATTAGCACATAATCTTAGGCCCGAAGGCTCTCATGCCCATTAGCACGTAAATCAATGACCTGCAGTCTCATACCTGAAGGTATGCTAGTAGTCACTACAATCCTAGTTGATCAGTAAACCTATCCAAACTAGGTTGTCTAATTATGTAGGCATTATTAAACACGTTATTATGTGTCATTTTAACTAATTTCACTTTTCATATTATTATATTCCATTAAAATCACCATTGGCCTTAATACACCATTGCATGGCCTAAACATGTACACTTCACCAACTTAGGCCTATTGATGTCCATTACACCCATAAGATCCATTTCTGAGGTATAATGGCATCAAAACACACAAAATCTCAATATGTCACATGAAGACACAAATATTGATACAAATGTTTATTTTATGCCATTTTCCAACATTAATACCTAAACAGTCATACATAACCTCAACATGCATTTGTAACATATATATGTCCAATATATATCAAAAATCCATTTTTGCATATAAACATATCACATTCATACACACACGACACCTTGTAATTGACAAGAACATTTGCACGCACATTAGCACACTTAACGGTACAGCTAGGCATAATGTTGCACATGTGTATATCAGGTCAATTCATTGTATTCTAGTACCCATTACATCCATTTTTCAAGTTCTAATCATAAAATGACCATATGCATGCATTTCTATGCATACGGTACATAATAGTGCATATTTAGTTTTTATCTCACATAATGCATTTATAATCTTAAAACCTACATCCTTCAAATTTCAATCACTCATAATGATCTCATATCATGTATTTATCATTAGATTATTCATACATTTCAATTATAACATTTATTGCATTTTTATGCATTTAATACCATTAATTCTAATATGTACATAAAGTAATTTACACATGAAATGCAAAGTTTAAGCAAATTAAAGTGATTACACATACTCAACAAGGTTGTATGGGACCCTCGGAGTTAGCTTAGGCCTTCTCCTTACCTCGGAAGGCTCGAGTTGTCATTTCGCCCGCGAATACAAAAGGGTATAAACTTTAATAAATAATATAAAATAATCTAGAAGTTAAAAAAAATATTTTGAGCCTAGATAGGTGCTCTAAAACACCCTAAGAACCCATAAAAAATAAAATTTGTGAAGAAAGAAAACTCAAGAGAGAGAAAGTCACTATTCACCTCAATTTTCATCTCGATTTTCCTCTCGAAATACTCTGCCATTCCGGATGATTTTAGTGTCCGTGGACTCATCTTAGAACACTCATCGTTTTAAGTATAACCTCACAAGATGGATCCCTCTATAGAAGGAGAAACTAATAACAGAGAGAAAGAGAAGGAGTGGCAAAAAATAGAGGTGGAGGAGGAGTGGATGAGAATTTGTGGTATGTGAGAGAGGAGAGTAAAATTTCTCTTTTATACCTTTTTGAAAAATAATTTTTCTTTGCTTCAAAAAATTATTATAACCGATAGGGAAGTCAGTTTTTCTTCATTCCTATCCCCAAAATTCCATAAATCCAAGCCCTAAATCCTCTTAAAATCTTGTGCCCAAATTCCAACAATAAGCCAAAAAATTAACATATTTTATATCCCAAAAATTGAGTAAAAATAGTTCTCGAACTCAAAAAAATTATGATTCCAAAGCCATTAGACTATTTAGAATATTTGAGTATAAGGTTCTAATATTTTTAGATTATTTTGAGCAACTTTTTATTCTTTTATAGTTCAGCTTTACCTGCAGCAATATTCATAGAACAGTGCTATGAAATCTTAATTAGCATTTTTAACCATCCGAATGACTTCGGATTGGCTTCAAACTTTAACCGAAATTCTCTTGTAATTAATACTTCTCATTGGTATGATTAGTGTAACTCGAGTCTTAGAAAGCACTATTCATCCCAAGAAGTACTTTTCATGAGAGTCGAGATTTTTAGGTTGTTACATTTCTTCCCCTCTTAGAAAAGATGTCATCCTCGACATACTTTGTTCAAACAAGTGTGAGTATTATTCCCACACCTAAGCCTCACTTTCCTAAGTAGCTTATTCTATGTCGTGATGTCACTATAAGACTTTCACAAATGGTACAGTCTTATTCTATAATTCCTTAACCTCTCTGCCTAGGATACCAATAAGTTCTTCTTCATACGACAAGTCTAGTCTTATCTCCACTTCATCAACTGTCAAAACATGTACAAGGTCTGATTTATATCTTCTCAACATCGAGACATGAAACACATCATGAATCTGCTACAACTCTGAAGGTAAAGCCAGTCTGTAGGCCAATAGACCCACACGTTCTGTGATCTCGTATGGCCTAATGAACCTCGGACTCAACTTCCCTTTCTTACCAAACCTCAATGCCTTTTTCCATAGGGATACTGTCAAAAAAATTTTATTGCTAACTTCATACTCTATACCTCTTCTCTTTAAATCTATATAGGATTTCTATCTATCTGAAGCAGCCTTCAGTCTTTCTCTGATGATCTTGACCTTCTCTTCAGCATTCTAGACCAAATTTAGTCCCATAAACTTGTGCTCATTTAACTCGCTCTAACATAAGGGAGTTATAAATCGTCCCCCATATAATGCTTCATAAAGAGCTATACCTAAACTCGTTTGGTAACTATCGTTGTAAGTGAATTCCACTAATGACAAGTATCTGTCCCAACTATCCTTAAGCTTTATGGCACATGCTCGAAGCATATCCTTAGGAATCTAAATGATCCTCTCTAACTGACTATCTGTCTATAAATGAAAAGCCATGTTGAAACTGAGCCTAATCCCCAAAGCATTCTGGAGTTTCCTCTAAAATCTCGATGTAAAATGGGGATCTCTATCTAGAATGATGGATAAAGGCACTCCATGAAACCTAACTATCTCATTAACATACAGTTCTGCTAACCTCTCTATAGAGTAATCCTTTCTTACTAGAATGAAATAAGTAGACTTGGTTAATCAATTAACCACTACCCAAATAGAATCATGCTTATTTCTAGTCATCGGTAGTCTAATCACAAAATCCATAGTGATACGATCCCATTTCCATTCTAGTATTGCTATGGGATGAAGCAAATTAGAAGGAACTTGATGCTTAGCCTTCACCTACTAATAAGTGAGGCATCTAGTTGTATAATTATCTATGTCTCTCTTTATGCCTAGCCACCAATAGGCCATCTTTAAAACCTAGTACTTCTTTGTACTGCTAGGATGCATCGCATACAGAGCATTATGTGCTTCTTGTAGAATTTACTATCTCAAATGCTCTTTCTCTAGCACGGTCATGATAATATAAATAACCATCTTCCTTAATCACAAACTTGGTAGACTTCCCCTCTTGAATCATACTTATGATACTCTGAAGTCTATGATCCTCTTTCTATGAAACCTTCATCATCTGTATGAAGCTCGACTTGACTTGCTACTCATCTAACAAACCACTGTCATCTTACAGCTTCAAACTAACATACATTGCCTTTAAAGCTGACATAAGTTTTTTACTCAAGGCACCGTCAACTTTATTAGCTTTTCTAAGATGGTAGTTAATAAGGTAATCATAATCC
>CANXYI010497965.1:0-15614 GCA_948208565.1 Hura crepitans
ACACAAGATATCTAAGATTGAGCTAAAATAAGTATAATCATTTATTCCCCTCTTTATTATAGGACACATAATAAAAATTTTAGAAACTAGAAAAAATGAAATTTGGTGGAATAACTAAATGAACTCAAGGGAAACTGTTAAAAATCATATTTTTATACACTGTTAAACTATACGTAGTAAAAAATGATATTCAAGAAAATCAATAGAGGACAGCAATCAAATAATATATAAGAGAAATATAATTTAAGAGGAGAGTATAGTAATAATCTATTCAGTAAGGATGAATACACAAGCAGAAATTCATAACATCTAATAGCATGTAGTCTCACAAATAAAAGTATATAGGCAAATAAGAACTTAGCTTCTCAGATCAGTTTTGCTTCAAGAAGTCTGTGAGCATTGTCATTCAACATTTACCCACTTCATTCTCATCCCTCAATTACGTATCCTCAATACAACTTATTCCATTAATACGTCCTAAAATTTTTCCCTCATAAGGCAGAGGAATAAAATGTTGTTAAAATCCAAATAAAATCTAAAATTTCAAAAGACAAATAAAGCCAAAATTCTCCAGTAACAATAATTGGATGAGAAGTCATTAATAAAGTAAATCATAATAATAATATAGCCATGTATAATAGATAGCAATTATAATATAAGCTAAATAAATCATCAAAATCCTCTTTAAAAAATAAATCTTATATGATTGAATGAGATTTATATATATATATATATATATATATATATAACAAACACTGTAACAAAATATTCTAAGCATCAGTAAACATTAAAAAAGGAGAGTAAAATTTTTGTTTACACAAAAGAAGGAGCAACTTACAGCACCGGAAGGGGATGTGCTCTAGTGAAGACAAACTCTAAAGTGTCATAGCAGCATAAGGCACAATCTCGCACGGATTGCATGGTAACTCAACACGGCAGCCCATAGCTTAGAGACGATCCATTAAAAATTGACGAGGAAAGTAATACTCAAGAAGTGCACTCTTCACGAGTAGTGCACATCGAAGATTTGGTGGAAGCTGACAAGGAAAGCAGCACGCTAGGAGTTCGCTGCTCGCGAGTAGCGCACATCGCAAAATTTGGAAGAAATCAATGCAAAGCATAACCCATCAAAAATTCATTGTTCGCAAGTAGTGTAGGTCACGAATCAAATGGGAATTGATGCAGAGTGCGATGCGCTAGGCACTCTCCATTCGCGAGCAACGTAGGTCACAGATTTAGTGAAAATTGACGTAACACATGACACGTTAGGAGCCCTCCATTTCATCGCAAGCAGCGTAGGTGGTAGCGCCAAGTTGAGTGAAGTCTGCTTATGAGGGTTGAGTTTCCAGACAGCAAGACCTTGGACAAGTCTTGCTAGTTACAGAAAGTCATTTTTCTATTTGAGAAGGAAGGAAAAGCGAATGACAGTAGAAAAAGGTTAAAGATGAGGAATGCAAGAAAATGATGAATTTATAGGGTGCCAAAAGATTCCTTTACCCTTAGGGTTAGAAGGTAGATAGACCATTAGGGGAGGGCTTTTTAGGGAATAAATTTTTAAAATGAAATTTAATCCTTTTAAAAAAAATCAAAATAGGTTTAAAAAATTAATTTATTGATTTATTCATCAAAAAATGTATGATCATTATTAAGAAATAAAAATTATTGTTAAATTAATTAGGAATAAAGAAATTCAATAAAAAAATAAAATGATGATAAAATTAATATTTGAAAGAAAAAACAATTAAACACAATATATCTTAATGTTTAAGTAACTAATCTAGGGGATTTAATATGTACATTGTTTAATTTTTACATAAGGTAATAATAAAATATGATACTAGTGCTATAATTTTAATATGTAAAAATCTAATAAAAATGAAAGGTAAATTAAAAAAAATATAAAGATAGGCAAAACTATAAAATAGGAGAATTATTTTTACAATTTGAATAAATCAATTAGTTTCGTTAAATTATTTTCTCATCTAAAGAATATAATAAATGATAAAATAAGGCATTAATCTTCCCATAAATAGAATTTATATGCCTATTCGGGAGCCGAAAATTCTATATCTTCAATAAGTTATGCCTCAGAAACGAAAGTAAGGTTAAAAAAATATAATGAAATAAATATATGTGTATGTATGTATTTCAAATTAACCTTGTAAATAGAGAGAAAAATGTATCAATTCTAAAGTGATCAAATAATAAAGTTTATTGAGAATTTTGAATTATTCTAAGTAAGTTGTAAAAAAGGTAGGATATTTAATAGTAAAAAATCCATAATAGAATTAATCTTTGAATAATCTAATGCATATATATATGGCCCAATCAGTCAATTTAAAATAAGGTTTCTTCCACATTCTTCCTAAAATCTAAGGTTATATTAGCTCGTAGGTACGAATAGAATACTAAGTTCTAGAAATAAAAATAAAAATCTATTAACTAACAATTATACCCTCAAAATTATGACATGGGGTGCCTAATACCTTCCCCATGTCAGACAAATTATGAACTCAGAATGCAAACCAAATCAAGTAAGTGTCTAGCTACATTATAATTAGCTAGTGGCGACTCCTTCGAAACTCTGAGGAGAGGCCTCGTCACGAGGTTTAGGCCACGACAGATCAATAATGATGACAATGAAGTCTCTTAGCAGCTGCTACATCCCCTAGTTGACCGATCAACCTATCTAATAGGCTGTCTCACATATATGGGCCATTATCTTTCTATTTTCATAATTTATTATTTACATAGTTCATATTCCCAATCCTATACTTAAATGAAAACATGTATTTACTTAACAATACTTGTCAACATTACATTACGTAACTTATATTACAAGTCTCATTATATACATTGCATTTCACATCGCAATGGTTATGTTTCTATTTCATTACACACATTGTCATCCATAATGTATGATTCACATGTCATTCATTAATATTATTTTATCATTACTTATTACCAAAAACATATATATGTACAAACATTATACACCATATATGTTTTTACACACACAGAAATACATGTTTTATGCATTACATGAACATTAGAATCATTAATACACATTTTGATACTTGTTAAAGTCTTTCATTCTAAGCCAATACTTTATAATTTTCATCCATTATACAACAACTTAGAAAATTTCAACTATGTCTCTTCTAATGCAAGTGAAACTCAATTTCATGAATAGTACTTTCAAGCCATGAATAGTGTCTACATAAAGTCGGCACACTATACGATGGCTAAAGGGGTGAGTATTGCTCATAAAACTTTGATGGGCTAGAAAATGAAATAATTAAAATATTTTGCAAAACCAATAAATCATAGTGGGCTAAGAACTAGTAAATAGTGACCTTAGTTAGGTTTGTACTGGGAATAGTCTAGGACGTGCTCTAATGGACCTAAAAATGGCATACCGTGAAGGTAAAAAATTCAATGATTCTATTCAAGAACGAATTTTAATATTCTAAGGTGATATGTATTTATTCAAAATTTTTAGCTTTCATGAGTGAATAGTAACCCGACTTGCCTATGGAATTTTGTCCTAAAATTTTATAAGGCATTTAATGGGTATAATTAGGGAATTATGCCATGAAAATCATATTTTTAGAGGTGTGGAAAAATTATTATGAATTTTGAAAGTTTAAAAGAAAATCGAGACGAATCGGGCCACTAGATCATCGAGTTTCACTATTCAAGCCATCCACACAATTGGTATAAATTGCCTAGCACATGTGGGAGTGCTATATGTACCAAGCCATCATCTTTTCCTCATTTTCCCCACTTGGCCGATGTCATTACCAAGTTCTCTCTCCTCTCTTTTTTGTTCCTTTTCTCCCCCAATTGTCACGTGAAAATATCAAATTAGATATCAAAATTGGCCTCTATGATCTAAGGATTACATTCTAAGTGATAAAATTCAAAAATAAAATCTTAAAAAGAAGATATGAATACTTGGAGAATGTCGCCATATTGAGTAAATGTTCTAAATCTAATTTTTATTTTATTTTTTGATATTAGGGAGTGTCCTATGATTTCCTATATGGATAGAATTTAATTTGAAGCATTGTAGAGGAAGTGTCCTAAATCAAAATTTTATTTTATTTTTTGATACTAAGGAGTGTTCTAAGATTTCCAATATTGATAGAATTTAATTTAGAGCATTATACGAATTTTTAAAAATTTTTTAGAGTTTCAAATGTGTATGTGTAGGAAAAGTTGAAATGAGTAAGGAGTAAGGCAATTCTCGACCTTAAAGTGGAGGAAAAGGGTGTTAAAACACCCATAGGTATGTGAATATGACTAAAATTTATGTATTTGCATTGGTGTGTATGAAAATTCATGAATTTGGTGTATAGAAGTGTGAATTTTACATGTAAATGTACATATTAATGAGACATAATTAATGTACACTATTAATAGACTTATAAGAAGTATAATTATGTGATAAATTGAATGGAAGTGAATATGTAAGTCAGTGTACATAAAGTGGCAGTATGGTGTCATTTGAGTATGTGTAAATATGTTTGAGTAATTAATGCATTAATGGCATAAATTGAGGTAGAAATGGACATGAAAATGTGTATGTATGATAGAATGGGAAATACTTGGAAAAAATGCTTCAAATGCCATGATTATGTGATGTAAAATGACAGGCACATATGGATGTGCAAATGATCCTTTTTATGTTGAAATGCGATATGAAATAGAAAGTAATGGATGTAAGTGAAAGTGATAAAACAAATGACTGACTGTGTGTATGGAAAAGTGATTATGAAAATCACATAAATATTAAATTGAGAATAGTGATCATAAAGTTACTAAATGAATAGTAAATGACTATAAACTTGACAAATGACCTCTGCTAGAATGATAAAATTAAAAATGTGAAAAGTAGCCCATATAGTTAGACACCCATTGGATGGGTTGACCGATCAACTAGGGAATAAAGCAACTACTAGGTTTTGTTTTTTAGGCCATTACTTGTGCATTTATTTATAAGGGCACATACAGCTATCGAGATTTTGTTATTGAGCTTTCCACATTGGGTATTAGGAGGTCCCACGGTACTTATCCCTACTACCCATTATTATGGATTTGGGAGGCCTACAGCACTAATCCCTAATATCTACCATTTTGATATTGATGATTGTATATTCGGAGGTCCTTATTGGACTGATCCCTATTGCACTTATACTAAGAGATTTTACAGAGCTGATCCCTGCTATTAGGTGACTATGGGTAAGTACAGCTATCGAGGTAAAAAATAATGACCACTACACTATTTGTATTCTACTATCTAGAGATCGTAGGCGTAGTCTTTCTATATGGGCCAAGTTGTGAATTAACCTATGTTTTGAATTAATTTATGAAATGAAACGATGCTATGAAATGAATAGTGTAATGATTATGAGAATGAAAATGTGAATGTCTAAACAATCTACATTTTTGCATGTTCTGTAATTATATATCTGTGTATGCTTAAGTGTGGTACATGTTTATCTTTTATCAAATTCACCATTGTGTTATACTTAGCACATCAAATAAATAGTGGATAGAGAGTACCTGTGAAGTTAAAGGCTCTATATTGCTGACTACTAGTGTCTAGGGTATAATCTCTATTTGTTTTTGTTTGTCAATAGGTTAAGTACTCATGTATAGCTACAAAGGGGTTTGGTAGTAGAACAGTAAAGTGAGAAATTTTGTAATAACATATATCCTGTAAACTATAACCCGAAAGCTTAAAACTGAATGTATGTTTACATGTATATATATCTATTGTTATATGTATGCTTCTATATATTATGGGTCTGAACTCTTGTGTTGCTCGCTATTGTGTATTGTAATTTTTTATTAGGAGGACTAGATGGGTCCAGATGGTGGTTGGATGGTATATAATGATTTTTTGAAGTGTTTTTCAATAGCAAAAAAATTTGCTTTTTACCCTGAGTAGCTATTATGCTACCCAATTATCTATAAAATTGTTTTTCAACAACATAAATTGTTTTTATCAAAATAGTACATCTAATATGTCACACCCCTACTTGGTTCCTAAAGAAACACTTGGTCATCCATCATGAAATTTCTCTATGCCCTCATTCCTTTGACACTTATGATTATGTCTATTTATTAGACAAATATTTCCTAAAACTCTAGTTTAATCCTCAAACATTATTATACAAGTCATAACAAACATCAAAATCCATTTTTTGGTTAGTAATTAATTCCATAAAAATTTGGGTAGTATAACGGCTACTCAGGTAACATTTCCAAAAATATACACCAGTGAAAAAGCACTTCTAATAATATCATCAATCATGTCATCACCTAGAACCTTCTGGCCCTTCTCTATCATCACACATCATCATCCATGTTTTAGGCAACACACAGGGCCTCAGGCCCACAATCATCAAGACAACAAACTATTAAAAAAAATTCCTTTCATACAATCATTTGTTTAAAGCTTAACATTTACAGACAACTTTAGCTTCTATGCTAACTATGCCCAAACCCTATATTACATATAAGATTGCCCTCTATAAACCATCTAAAAGACAAAAATATACATATACCCTTAATTGTTGTCACTACTACACTGCAAAATCCGTAGAGGTTGTGCATCTATCTTTAACTACCTATATACTGGAACACTAATACATTAAGTATAAAACTTAGTGGTGAATTTGATATAATAAAAACATGTCATGCAAACATACATACATATCACACATGTCATAAGTGCATACTGCATCATATGAAGTCCATGTCATAAAATAATATTATTTTGTTATCCTATCTCATTATTTAATTTATCAGGCCCATGCCATTATTTATTCTATTCACAAGTCCCATTAACACATTTTTTCTTTGTTCATTAAATTTCTTTTTATTATTCAGACTTAACTAGATAAATGACTGTTTAAGACACTAGACAAAAAGGAATTCCAAAGTTTTGTAAGAGCCCACATTTTAGACCTTGGTAGCTGCACCTACCTAGTCTAATAGCATGGATAAGTTCATAAGAACCTCCCAATACCAGATAGCATGGATAGTAGGGATCATTATGTGAACCTCCTAATGTCCCAAAAATCAACAGGAGGCAATTCTGGTGGATAGCAAGGATTAGCCCCATAGGACCTCCTAATATCCATGGTTAAGCAAGTGGGTAGTAGGGATTAGTCCTCTAAACCTCCTAATACCTAAGTGTGTAGGGCCTAAATATCAAGACCTCTGTGGCTACACCCATTTACATAATCACACTAATAAGGCCTAAAAGGATCAATACTTCTACTAGCTGCTAATCCCTAGTTAACTGGCCAACCCATCCAGTGGGTGCGTAATTAATTGGCCAACTATCCATTAATTATTTTTATTCAATTATAGATCATTTATTTAATTTATTTCTAAGTGATTAATGCATAATTTTAAGTTATTTTAATTTGCTTATTTTTTTACTGGACAATTATAAGTTACTTTTTCCACTAGATAATTATAGGTCCATTTTCACTATTCATTCGTCACTTTCTCATACCATTTCAGGCCACATTATCATGCCATTCTATAACACATATGATTAAAAACTATTCATCCTAATATGTCAACAATATTGATCTTAAAGTGTCATTAAAACAATTATACTAAATGCTCAAATTATGTAGCACTTTTCAAGCCATTTTAGGTCATATTTAGGCAAATTTAGATGCTTTTCTTCCATGCCATTTCCATACCATTTCTTACACCAAATTATTAACAGATTTACACTTCCTTTATTTACCATACCTTATACCATGTTTATACATATGATTACTTATATTTCATGCCATATACATGTCACACACTTATCACACACCAAATATTCCACCCTTACTCATCATGTACCATGCCATACATGCCATGCCATGCCATACCTTGACATTCCATTCGGCCACTTTGAATAATGCATATACATATATTTTTCTCACTAGTTTCACATACACACCATCATTTTTACATGGCAACAACATCATGCCACACATATATGAATAATTCACATACACATGCCATGCCTACACCACTTAGCCATAATGACAATAAGCACACACACATGTTCTTCTCACCTATTTCACATACATACCATGGATAATCATGCTACACATTACATTTCCCATCATTTACACCATATCCACATGCCATACAACACAGGCCATGCCTTGCCACCATGAACGCACCTCTCGACCAATTTAACATCAACCACTTACACAAGCTTTTCTCATTAATTTCATATACAAAATAGTATTTTCACATACAAATGACATTATGCCATGCTTATATCAACATTCCACACACATACGTGATCAAATATATAATTCTATACACATTTTCATGGCAATTCACATACAATTACATCAAAGCATGCTAGTATTATATCAAATTCACATACCTAATTAATTATTGAATCCTTTCTCACACTAGGGTTACTTTATTTCCTTGATTGCGCACTAGTTTGCCTTATGCCTACATAATTGAATTCTAACATAGAAAATCCATAGAAAATCACACAAGGCTCCAAATGAAAATCTAAAAATATGATAATTCTTAGAATAATTAGGACTAAATAAAAAAATAAAAAATAGGAAAATTCCATTTATATAGAAGTTGAATTTCATGGCCATCATATGCCAAAACTTGAAATTGGGCTGATTTTCCAACTTCTATAGATAGTTATAGAGTCTAAAGGCCCTCTAGACAAATTTATACATAATTATCATGATTTTTAGTGGGGATTTAGTTATGGTTTATAGAGGTTTATGGCCAAAAATGGTACAGTTGAGGGATAGAATGGCATCAGTAGTTGGGAGAAAGAGAAATGGGGGATATGGGTAGAGCGATGATTTAGCAAAAGAGTGGAAGTCCATGTGGCAAAAAGGAATATTTATATAGGTGAATGGGTGGCTTAAGTGGTGACACGTGATGCCCAAATGACCTAGAAAAACCAAATTTTAGTTGTAAGTTTGGGCAGTTTTAAAAATTTATTTGGACCTTTAGAAATCATCATGTTTGTTCTAAAAAAATCCTTAATTGGGCTTATTTAAGGCCTCAAAAAATTTTGCATCAAAATTCCATTGGCAAGTTAGTTAACTAATTCTTTAGAAAATCGAGAAATTTCAAAAAATTACCGAATGTCCTCAAAAAATTAAAATTCCTTCACTAATAAACTCAGTGTAATTTTTGACCACTAGGGTATCATATTTTTAGGTCTGTCCGGGCACATCTTTGATCATACCTAGCCCAAATCCATCTAAGGCTGTAATTCACTAGCTTTATGGGCTAAAATGAATTATTGGTTCTACTAAATTTTTAAATTCTTTTGTTTTGCCCATTTTTTAGCCCTTTAAAGTTTCATGACTAGTATGCCCCTTCTTAAGCCCTATGAAGGTATCTCGACTCCCTAGGAACACTCTTCTACCCTCGAAGATACTTTTCACTTAACCTTAATTTACGAGTGCTACAATTCTTCCCCTTTAATATAATTTCATCCTCTAAATTACCTAGTGAAAATAAGTGTGAGTACTAGGCTTGCATCTGCTCTTCACTTTCCCAAGTGGCTTCTTTTGTATTGTGATGCTTTTATAACACTTTGACTAGTGGTATGGTTTTATTCCATAATTGCTTCACTTCTCGAGCCAAAATCTACACTAGTTCATCCTCATAAGTTAAATCTGGTTGTACTTAGATCTCTTTTATAAGTATTACATGTGATGGATCAAATCCATATCACCTAAGAATCGATATATGGAACACATCATAGATTTATTGCAACTCAGATGGTAAGGCTAGCCTATATACCATTGGCCCCATATGTTCTGTAATCTTATAGGGACCAATGAATCTAGGACTAAGCTTCCCTTTCTTGCAAACTTGAGTACCTTGTTCCATGGTGATACATTTAGGAACACTTCTTCACCCACTCCATATTCTATATCCCTTCTTTTCAAATTAGCATAGGATTTATTTCGATCCATGGTAGCTTTCAATCTCTCCCTTATAATCTTAACTTTATCCTCTATGTCTTTAATCATGTCAATTCCCATGATGTTGTTTCACCCACTTCACTCTAACACAGAGGGGTTCTATACCTTCTACCATATAGTGCCTCATAAGGTGCCATTCACAAACTAGCTTGATGACTATTATTACATGCAAATTTGCCCAAAGACAAGTACTGGTCCTAAATTCCTTTAAACTCTATCACATAGCTACATAACATGTCTTCCAATACTTGTATCACCCGTTCTAATTGCCTATCTATTTATGGGTGAAAAGCTATACTATATATTAGTCTAGTACTAAGAGCTTCATGCAACTTCATCCAAAACTTAGAAGTGAATTGAGGATCTCTATCTAAAATGATAGCTACTAACGCACTATGCACTCTTACAATTTCATCAATTCCATCCTCACAGGAATAAAATGTGATATCTTAGTCAGCTTGTCCATAATCACCTACATTACATCACACTTGTTCCTAGTTATTTGTAATCCCATTATGAAATCCATGGTAACCTTCTCTTATTTCCATTCTGGTATTGCTATTAGATGTAATAATCTATAAAGAATGTGATGCTTAGCCTTTACTTGGTGACATGTCAAACACCTAGCCACATATTTAGCTACATCACACTTCATCCTTAACTACCAATAGTAAGGCTTTAAATATTGGTACATCTTTTATACTACCTGGATGTATGGAATAGAGTGCTTCATGTGCCTATCTCAAAATTTGTGGCCTCAAGTCATCAGTATCAAGTACACACAAGCTATTATGGTAATATAAACATCCATTCTCTCCCAGCTTAAACCCTATAGTCTTTCCCTCTTTGACTTCACTAATAATATATGTTAGTTATCCATCTCATGTCTGAGCCTCTTTTATCTGTTGCTTAAAATCAGGCTTGATCTATAATTTAGTTAAGAAGGCATCTTTCTCTATATATTCCATTGTAATATTCATTGCTCTCATTATCACCATGAACTTCCTTGCATCAGTAACTACATTATCCTTTCCTAAGTGATAGTCTATTAGGCAATCATAATCCTTGAACAACTCTATCCATCATTGCTACCTCAATTTTAACTCCTTTTAGGTGAGGAGATATTTGAAACTCTTATGATAAGCACAAATGTAAAACTTTTCACTATACAAAATAATGCCTCAAAATTTTTAATGCAAAAACAATTATAGCCAACTCCAAATCATTTGTAGAATAATTCCTCTCATTTATCTTTAGCTGCCTAGAAGCATAAGCTAGTACCTTACCTTCTTGCATTATTACACATCTAAGTCCATTGTATAAAGCATCGCTATAAATCACAAAGTCATTCCCCTATTCAAGTTAAACAAGGATAAGTGCTTCATTACCTTCAGTCTATCAAAGCTCCCTTGACACTTTTCATCCCATTCAAACTTTATAGTCTTCCTTATCAACCTGGTCAATGGTACAATTATTGAGAAACCTTTTTATGAATCTTTTATAGTAACTAGCCAATCTTAGGAAACTCTATATCTCAAGCTCATTCCTAAGAGGTTCCTATTCCAACACAACTTTAACCTTGTTGAGATCTAATATGATGTCTTCTGCTGATATAATATAGCCTAGGAAAGCCTTTTTATTTAGCCAAAATTAACATTTACTCAGTTTAGCTTATAATTAGTTCACTCTTAGAGTCTATAACACTACTTTGAGGTGTTGTTCATGTTCCTCCCTAGTCTTAGAGTACACCAGAATGTCATCAATAAACACCACCACAAACTAATCTAAATAAGGTTGAAAAACATTGTTCCTTCAAGCTATAAAGGCTACTAGAGCATTAGTAAGTCCAAATGGCATCACTAAGAACTCATAATGCTCATATCTTATTTTGAAGCCAGTTTTAGATATATCAAATTCTTTAATCTGCAATTGATGATATCCCAATCTCAAGTCAATCACAGAAAAGATACTAACACCTTAACACTAATTGAAAAGATCATCAATCCTACGAGAAGGATATTGATTCTTCACAGTCACCTTATTCAACTGCCTATAATTAATACACAATAGAAATGACCCATCTTTCTTCCTTACAAAGAGCATAGGTGCTCCCCAGGGTAAGGTATTGGGTTTAATGAAGCCCTTCTCCAACAATTCTTGCAACTACAACTTCAACTCCTTCAGTTCTATAGGTGCCATTCTGTATGGTGTAATAGATATAGGTGAAATACCAAGATATACTTCAATTTAAAATCAAGCTCCTACTATGGAGGTAGTCCTGGTAAATCTTTAGGGAACACATCAAAAAATTCAAACACAACTGGGATCTAATCAATGCTAGGTGTGGGACTACTAATGTCAATCACATGGGCTAGGTATGCTTTAAAACACTTACGGATGAGTTATCTGGTTGCAACAATTGAGATAAGGTTATTTAAGGAATTTCTGTCACTCACAACTATCACTTCATGTCCCTCTGCTATTTTAAGGGTAAGCCTCTTATTTTCACAATCAACCATAGCCCGGTGTTCAGATAACCAATCCATACCCAAGATGATGTCAAATTTGTGAAAAGGAAATTTAATGAAGTTTGCAAAAAATAATTATTTTTAGATCACTAGAGAAAAATAACTGTTTTTAGATCACTAGAGGATAGTGTCTGTATACTTTATTCACTGTCGTGTCTGTATATGCCTACAGACTCTGGTTTTAGACCCCTATCTTGTGTTTGTGTGGTGCAAATATAAGAGTGAGTGGATCTAAGATTTATTAAAGCCAAAACTAGTGCATCAAATAAACAAAAAGTACCAGCAATGACATTCAGAGCCTCTGCCTCTTTATAAGCTCTGATGGAATACTATCTAGCTAGTGCTCGTGCCTCTAACCTAGTCCCCTAATTACTACTTGATTGGTCACCTCTGGTTTATCTCTATCCCCTATTTTGGGGTACTGCTAGTGCCTGAGTCTGGGTAGCTTCAGTCTACCTCTGAGGACAAACCCTCAAGTAATGGTCTCTAGGCCCATAAGTGAAACACTCTCCCTTTCTTATCTGCCAACACTGACCTTAATGTCTTCTGGTACAAGTCTGACAAGTCAGGGGTGTACCCCTAAGTGCTGATGCGAGGGCTCTAGAGGCTCGTTAAGGTGGTTGAGCTTAGATACAGAAGCTTGACTAGACCTTTATGACTAGGACTGTCTCTATGGTGGTTACACTGGCTGAGACTAAGACTGGGTCTCCCTCTATCTCCTACTAGCTCCATGTGTTAAGCTAGCCTAACCTAATATGAAAGGCCTTTTCCCCTAGAAAAGTCCCTTTTTTCTTGCAACATCTCTTCCATATCATAAGTCACTACTACTAAAATTGCAAAGTCTGCAACCTTCAGGTTGGCTATTTACATGTGTAACTATACATTAAGGCCCTTTAGAAACCTCTTGCACCTTTCCTCTTTATTAGGCACAAATTCCTCTGCATATCAACTCAGTCTTGCAAAATCTTTTTCATATTTTGACACAGATCTTCTTCCTCACTTTAAGTCCAGGAACTCATCTTTTCTTATCCTTAGAAGATTTTGGGGTATATCTCTTCTTAAACTCTTGCAGAAAGAATTCCTAAGCTACCCCTGCTGTTACTTTCCTTTTATTAGTTATGTCCCACCAATGGAAAGCTTCCTCCTAGAGAAGAGAGGTATAACATTTTAGACTTTCCTCTTCTGTATATTCTAACTATTTTAGAATTTTGAGTGTCCTTTACAACCAATACTCTACCCCAGCTACATCTTCCCTAGTTCCTAGAGAATCTACTACTCCCATCTTTTTAAATCTCTCCAAATGTGTCTTTTATGGTACAACTGGATGTGGTAAAGGTACAGGAGCTAGTGGAGGAGGTGCAAGAGCTAGTGCTAATATGTGTCTTAGTAAATCTACAATCTGCTATAAAAGTGCTAGATATGCCTGGGTCTGTGGCTATATCTATAGTTATGGCTGGTATGTAGCATCACTAGGCTGTAGTATAGCTGCACTGGCTACTACTCCCTAAATAGTGGCAAGAGCACAGCTAGCTACCTCTTCTCCTTGTTCTTATGGAATTCTTTCACTCATCTTGGATTACTACAAAAGAATAACAACCTATCAACCTTGTTGCAGTGTAGCTTATCAGAAAATCAAATCCTAAACATTGGCACTCTTGTAAAAGACCAAGGAACACCTAAACCTAGGCTCTGATACCACCTAATGTAACACCAGTAACTCATTCTCTAAGAAATTCGATAAGTGATGTCACTTTCCACCTAGTCACCCATCTTGAAATTTCTCTAAGTCCTCATTCATTTAACACTTATGATTTCATTTATTTATCAAACAGATGATTCCTAAAACTATAGTTTAATCCTCAAACATCATTATAAAGGATGTAACAACCATAAAAATCCATTTTTCGGTCAGTAATTAATTCCACAAAAATTCGGGTAGTATAATGGCTACCCGGGTAACATTTCTAAAAATATACACCTGTGAAAAAGCACTTCTAATAATATCATCTACATTTGTCATCACCTGGACCCTTCTGGTCCTTTAATATCATCACACATATCATAGCCAACACATAAGGGCTTAGGCCCACAATTAATAGAAAACACAAAAAATAAAACTTTCAACTAAAGGCCTTTTATACAATCATCTACTTTAATCTTAAAATTTATAAACAACTTCAGCTACAATGCTAACTATGCCCAAAACCTATATTATATACATTAGTGCCCTCTATAAACCATCAAAAAGACAAAAATATATATACCCTCAATTACTTCACTGCTACACTACAAAATCTATAAAGGTTGTGCATCTATCTTCTCTACATGTGCACCAAAACACTAATACGCTAAGTATAAAACTTAGTGGTGAATTTGATATAATAAAACATGTCATGCAAGCATACATGCATCTTATGAAGTCCAAGTCATAAAATAATATTATTTTATTATCCAATCTCATTATTTAATTTATCAGTCTCATACTTTATCTATTCATAAGTGCCATTATCATAGACTGTCCTAGTTCATTAAATTTCTTTTTATTATTCAAGCTCATCTAGATAGATGACTCTTTAAGAAAATGGATAACAGAAAAATCCAAAATTGTGTAGTGGCTCACATTTTGGACCTCGATAACTGCACCTACCTAGTCCGATAGCAAGGATCAGTTCATAGGAACCTTTCAACACTAGACAATAAGGATAGCAAGGATCAGTTTGTGGACCTCCTAATATCCCAAAAATCAACATCAGGCAATTCTGGTGGATAGCAGGGATCAACCCCATGGAACCTCCTAATATCTATAATCAAAAAAGTGGGCAACAGGGATTAGTCCCATACACCTCCCAATACTTGAGTGTGCAGGGCCTAAATATTAGGACCTCAATGGCTGCACCCGTCTATATAATCACACTAACAAGGCCCAAAAGGACCAATACCTCTAGTAGTTGCAAATCCTTAGTTGACCGGTCAACCCATCTAGTGGGTGTTTAACTATTAGGCCAATTGTCTATTAATTAATTTTATTTAGTTACAAATCATTTATTTAATTTATTTCCAGGTGACTAATACA